>PISX010007219.1:0-90645 GCA_004024625.1 Mellivora capensis
GGAACAATCCCAGAGGTAAGTGGTTTCAATTAAACAAAATTAAACATAAGTATATACTTGTATATTCCTCAATATACAGAAAGAAATCAGATAGTTTTAATATGTATAATACATATTATGTAATTAACATATAATCTTATTGGAAAATAAAATAAGTAGGCAGAATTTTTAAAAGTTTAAAAGAAAAAATAGAATTTTAATGGATAATTAAAAAATGGAAATGAAAAAAATAGATGTGGCTACATGAACCAGAAAAAAATATACTGGTTTTTAATATCCTTCCAGAACAAGAAATAAGACAATTGATGGAATTGTCCTAGTAGAATGCAAGACTATGCAATCATTTCAAGCATTTTGGATTGCAAAAATGAAGGGCAGGATCTATATTCCTAGAAATTGAGACTGCCTAAGAAAGCAGGCATGACCGACTCCAATTATTTTTCACAAACAGTGCGTGCAATTGTGCCATCATTCGATAGAAATTCAAGGTAGCGAAGTATCTTATTACTGTTGGGAACACATCAAGAAATTCCCAATTGAAACAGCTGGATTGTTAGAGAGAATGGAAATATTCAGAAATGAGTACGCTTACCTAAAATATCTAAAGGTTAGATGCAGAAGGTTTGAACATAACTCCCTCATTTTTAATAAACAGAAATGAACACAAATAACATGGTCATTGAGATCAAGTCAGGGGTGGATTTATTTGGTAATCTGCAGGTAGCGATTCGTGTTAGAGAAGTTTGGATGAATTGCAAACCTTAAACCAGTAATAAAAGTTCCTAGGCTTTGAAAAATACCTAATGGGCTTCCTAAAAACAATAATATTTTATCAAAAAATACCCATGATCCAGGGCCACAGGAGGCTTTTCTTCTATTAGATGCCCTTAAATTTCACCTGTTACTGAAGAGGCTCAGGTTCAGCATTTCCTGTGACCGTCCCCTCTGCCTCAGGCTGCACATGGTCACCTATTCTGACAGTTTTCTCTCATTTATCTTCTGTAAGATTAGAGGTTTTCAAAAGTCATTAGAAGTCAAGACAGTACAACCAACCAACCAACCAACCAGCCAAACAACCACATTTAAAAAAAAAAATCCCACAAATACAAAGAATCTGTGTTGTACAGTTTCTTATCCAGACCTGACTGCATCCCATTCCATCAGACTGTGGCCTTTAGTAGGCACCCACTAGCCACCTCTGCTCTTATCTTCCTGAGAGAGGAACAGAACCCTCATATCTGCTAAAGTGCTTTCTTATTTTGCCGGATGTGTGGGGATGTTGTGACTTCCTTCAGTGTTCTCTACTAACCTTTTATGGGAAGAGCCTCAGGCTTCACAATGTCCAGAGATGTGGAATCTCTAAATATGTGTTCATTTTTGTCACAGCCTTCTTCTTTCCAATTTCCTCAGTTGGTCTTGGTGTCACTCTTTAAATCCTTCTCTCAATTTTGCCTGCTACTTCTGCTCTACACAATTAATATAAGAAGAGCCACATAAATGTGACTCTGGGCCAGGCACTCTTCTGACTACTTCACATACATTTATTCATTTGGCTCCACAACACCTCTCTGGGGGAGCTGTCATGATTATCATCTTCGTCTTCAGTGAGGAAATTGAGTCAGAGAGAGGTTAAACACCTGCTCGGGGTTGCATCATTAATAAGTGACAGAACTCTGATTCAGCCCAGCAGCCTACTCCCAAAGCTTGGCTCATAACCTCTCCCATAGCACACTCTCCTCGCTAGACTTTCCCTCTGCTGGTTATTTTTCTTTGTGCATTTGGTCCAGTATCATTTTATTCCCTCATATTTAGAAAGTCTTCAACTTATAAAGCAAACCAGAAATAAATGCTAAAAGTATTTTGAAGCCTTTTTAACTGTTCCTAGTTGAGACATTTTCTAGCTTCATCTCCATGGTCACAACCTTCTCGGAACCCTAAGCCTCCCCTCATGTGCAATGTAGGGACTTTAATAGCTGCATCGCAGTGTTATTATGGCACTCGATATCTGCTCACTCATCTGGTTGCTGTGATGGGACTTATTTGGCACTCTAGACTCCGGAATCTTAATTTTAATGGTTAGTTAGGGTCCATCCAGTCCAAGAATCTAGCAATATCTGGAGGGGTACTTGATTTTAGAACTTTAGGAATAAGGATTTTTTTTTTTAATGAGAATCATTACATGCACATTCTTTATTTTTTTTTAAAGATTTTATTTATTTATTTGACAGACAGAGATCACAAGTAGACAGAGAGGCAGGCAGAGAGGCAGGCAGAGAGAGGAGGAAGCAGGCTCCCCATGGAGCAGAGAGTCTGATGTGGGGCACGATCCCAGGACCCTGGGATCATGTCCTGAGCCAAAGGCAGAGGCTTTAACCCACTGAGCCACCCAGGCGCCCCTGTATTTAATTATATGCAACTTCTTACTCATAACTGCCACTTGCCAGTTTATTGCCTCTCAGCTTCAAATTTACTCTCCAACATCTGCTCTGCCATGAAGGATAGAATTCTTGAGGACATCTCTCCCTTATAGTGAGGATGATGTTCAGCTTTCTCAGTGGAGGGCATGAGGACCTAGCAGGAAGAAGGGGATCTCCTGTTTCCAGACATCATGAAATCAGTCAGGGGTGTGGGTGTTGAAAACATAGGGTGTGCTCCCCCGTGGCAAAGAACCTAGAACGTATTACCCTCTACACCCTCATGGCTCCAGCCCAGCTTGGTGATCACTTTTCTGTCTCTTTCTTGTCATAGACACTGTGGACTCATGGCTTCCTGCACCTAAAGTTTCTTCCACTCCCTCAGCACACTGGGGTCCCTCCCTGGCCACTAGGCAAGGCTCATCTGTACTCTGCCTGTGCCTGGAGGGCTGCCTCTACATGTCCGTGTGCTGGCCATGGACGGTGGCAACCTTATGCCCGGGAAGGTTGTCCCCGTGCCTGTCCAGTGACTGCAGATCAGATCTGGACCAGGCAAAGGAGGAAACCTCTCTGTTTTCCCGTGGGCTGTCACCTCACCTTCTCCAGTGAGGTCTGAACTCAGCCTTCGGGAGGAGGTCTTCCTTCTAACTTTGGCCTTCCTCACGTTTGTTCTCTCCATCTCTCAGCTCTAAAGACAGGGGGATAATGTGGCACTTTGTCATCTCTCCCCAACCTGAGGGTACTCTGGGTGTTCTGCTGGGGAGACTCCACTTTCTCTCTTTATGTTAACAGTGACCTCCACTTGCAGTGACTGCGGGAGGAGCTTTAAAGGTGGGTTGACAGGGGGCTTCTTCAGGCTCTGGCAGGAGAATGGACCCTCCCATTCACTCAGCACCACGACACTGCCTGTGTAATTCCACTGCAGGATACAGCTTTCCTTTACGAAATAAGTTTCTTAATCTTTTGCAGTGTTAGAGTTGCCGGAATAGAACGTCATAAGGTTATGCTAATATTAAGTGGTAAACAGACATTTTAAAATCCTTAGTTCCTGAAGGACAAATTATGAATGCCTATCTATTAGAGGTTGCTATTGATTGAAAAATAGCCTATAGTTTCCCGTAGGGAGGAGCCATTGAAGAACCATGGAGTTTCCAGGATAAGCTTTGGATTGGGACATTTGAGGAGGGAGTGAGTTGTGAATATATAGGGAATGCTGCTCTTTCCTTTGCTCCTTTGCTGTTCTGTAACTCAGCCTCACACGTCTCCTAATGCCTGACAGCTCCCAAATGACTCTTCTCTGGTCTCAGCTTTCCACATTCTTATCCCTGCTCTCACAAAAACAACTATGCTGGAGGCATAGGCTAGCAAACTGCCCGCTGTTAAACATTTTATAAATGAGAAGAGTAAGGAAGAAACATTCATCTCTTGCTTACACCATAGAAGAATTATAGTGGAAAAAAAGTCACAAGGAAATTGTTTTTTTCCTAGGACAGTATTTCCCTCTGCTGGTGAAAGCCTGCAACTCCCCCTCCTCCCCCACCCGCCATGCAGCTTTAAAAAGAAGTAATCAACCAGGATTGTTGTTTCTGTGTTCTAGGGAAACATTTGGTGTTTTCTTGCACATAATATGTTGTTTTTAGAGCCTGACAAAACCGCCAAGGAAATCATGGGTTACCTCTTTTTTTATTTTCTCACATATTCAATTCTGAAATTTTCTTCCCCAAACAATTCCCTAGTGTCTGGGGAGAGACTGCATTTATTTACCAAATGAGCATTTCTCTCCTGAGTGTGTGGTTTATTTTCCACAGAGCCCGCCCGGCTAATTATAATTTAGGAGAAAGCTCTTTCGCTGCTTACTTGTGGAGACTTTCCTTTTAGTGCCTCCAGAAAATTAACAGAGTTGAGAAACGAGAGGTATCTTGTATCAGATTCAGTTGACTTTGTAAGATCCTTGTGACCTAAACTTGAGGCCATCCGACTGATTTTTGTCTTCTGAGTAAGATTAAATCAGACAGTCCTGGAGGAAGTGGGATGTTCTAGTGACTCACCTGGGAAAGCCCAGAGTCTTATTAGACTCAAGATAACTGAGCCCTATTATATCTACCAATTTTACCACTAGTATGATTTGTACATTGATATTTAACACACAGGTGAAATAGGAAAGAAATTTAAGTAGAGGGAGAAAAAGGAAATTGACATTTGGATTAGACTCATCTCAACATTCATCTTGAATGTTTTGATAAAGGCAATGGGGTAAATAATTAAAACAATGTATTTACAGGTAGTTTTCAGAGTATTAGTTGAATACAATTGCTATCCGAGTGGGCTTGCAGTATGTATTATGTGCATAAAAGTTTAAATCCATCCTTACAGTATTATAGGATTTTTTTTTTTTCTGCCAGTGCCCGTGGTTCTCGGTCACGATGCTTCAAGAATGAAGAGGTAGACCAGACAGAGTGGTGGGCAGCTAAAGCAAGGTTTGTTGAGCAATAGCAAAGTGGTAGTACAAAAGCTCCTGAGAAGAGAGGGGACCCGAGAGCATTGCCGCTGGAATTCCTAAATCTAGGGGTTTTTATGGGTTTGTTGCCTGGCTGTTTTAATCTGGTTAACCTTCCCTGTGACTGTCATCCAGGTTTTCTTCACAGGGTTAAGGGTAGAGGGCTCCTTCAAGGGTGGTGTAAAATCCTTTTAAGGGTAGTTACCTCTTGGGCAAAGGGTGGTGGTGGGGGCTTGTCCCTGCCTGCCTGCCTGCCTTCCAGCTATTCTTCATCAATAGCACACTAATAATAATCCTAAACTCCTGATTAATTTGGACAGCTTGGTGTCCCCTTTCCACTCCTTTATTTTTTTTCCTTCTCTTGTTTTGAACTGAATGTTCACTTTCTCTTAAATCTAATACTATTTTGGAGAACATTAATAGATAATTTTCAAAAATAGGTTAAAATTATGACTCTCATAAAAATAAAAATGAATAGGTGTTAAAGATTTTATTCTACTCATTAACCAAGAAGGCTACCAGGCAGATGTGACAACTGGTTCAAAGAGAATCTGAACAGACACATTTGTAAGTCAGGAATCCTGAAGTGAATGCCCAGATGGAGGTGAAACTGTTTTCCCACAGGGAGAGGGAAATCAATCTAACCTCTCCTGGAAGGATACAATTTGCATGACAATAGACAAGCATTATTTTGCATAGTTACTCATTATCTTCAATTTACAGACTTGCAAAAGAGCTCAAGGATAATAAAAGATTAGAATCAGATAATCCTGAGAGTGTTCTCTAGAGCCCAGACAATGCAGTTTTCCAGTGAAGCACTTTTTTTTTTCTCCTTACAAGAGAAAATAATTTCCTGCAGGAAGCTCTTTCCTCTAGCAGTTCTCTAAGAAGACAGACCAATCCAAGGGTCAGTCTGCAACCTCTGGATTGCCATATCAGATTCTACTTGCTATTTCTCTCACACAACCTATAATGGTGTAGGTAAGAATTTGCATTGTACACATGTGAGATAGTTTATAGTTAGAGGGTGTTTTTCTCTTCAGTGAAGTTTTATTTAACATATGAAATATCCAATTTTCTCGTGTTCCTTAGCATTTGTTCTATTCATTTTGTAAATATTTACCAATCACCTACTTATCCTGCGTTAGGTTTAAGAAAACAGAAGTTGTTAGATCAGACAAGGTCTCTCTTCTCAAGGAACTTGAATCCAACAGATAAAGATTTTTATTCAAGAAACTCAGAGGCATAAGAAATATCAACATTCTTTCTTTTCTTCAAATCAAAGGTATTCTGAATCTGAGACCCAGAAACCTGCTTGGCTGATAATTTAATCTCAGTCATTATCCAGCTTTCCTTGGGGTCCTATGAAGGTCCCGAGGGTTACCAAAAGGCAAAATATTTGTGGGGCTTGTCTGTGGTCTTTGGCCCCATGTGGGAAAATCATAGCAGACTTTGTAATCTAGTGGGCATTCTAGCTAGCCTATCCATGGGGACTGTCTCTGCTTTTGGTTGTCTTTTACTGTGTTATTTTGTAACTTCTTAGAGACAGAAGTTAATTAATAATAAGACAAATATTTCCTGTACATAGCTAAGCAAATGATTCCTATTTTTGTCAGTGCCAATTAATCTTGTCAGAGAATATAAATCTCTAGAAATCAAGATTCCATTTGAAGTGGTTTTTATATATGTTGCTGGTTCTCCCATTAATTATTGAACTAAGTAAAATTCTTTATGTGTTCATTTCATATTTGTACAACAGTCATGATTTTATCCTCTCTTCAAATATATCTTGCTTTAGTCCTACTTATATGATCCCAATGAAGCTCATATGCCATTTGAAGTGACTTCTTTGCCTCAGTAGAGATGATAATCCTGGCCAGGATCTGCCTGGAGTTTAAGGCTGCTGCTTAGCTGTACAGGTTTTTGCAGTACTCAACTTTCAACTCTAGGGGGTGCCATTCACATGGACCAGAAAGAAAATAACTACCGTTGATGCTTGACAGCAGTCATAGACAGTACATTAATGAGTAGATGTGCCCGTGTTCCTAAAAAACTATTTACAAAAACAGGAGCTGGCCCATAAACTGAAATTTTCCAGCTTCTTCTTCTTCTTCTTTTTTAAAAGATTTTATTTATTTATTTGACAGAGCGAGAGAGCACAGCAGGGGGAGAAGCAGAGGGCAGAGCGAGAGGGAAAAGCAGGCTTCCCGCTGAGCAGGGAACCCGATGTGGGACTTGATCCCAGGACCCTGGGATCATGACCTGAGCTGAAAGCAGACACTTAACCATCTGAGCCACCCAGGTGCCCCAATTTGCCAGCTTCTAATATATACCACCGGAGCTTATCAGCAGACCCTTTTTGGAAAGCTCTAAGACAATGAGAAGTAGGGGTTCATCATTTATTTTTTTTCCTCCTCTGTTCCCCTACTTCCCCCTCAAAAGGCATTTGGGATTTTCTTCTTGTTATCTTTTAGCATAATGTTCTCAAAAAAATCGAGTCTTTTAAAAATGAAAGACAGGAGGGAAATTGTTAGGAAATTTTCTTTGGTCTTACAATGGAATCAAAAGACAAGAAGACAGGCTACCTTGTAGGAAAAGGAGAGGAAAAATAAAAGATCAGAACATGAACTGATGTCTCAGTAAGTTATCTCATCACAAAGATAAGTCCTATTTTTTCCGTAATCGTTATTTCAAAATGTTTTCTTTTGTGAAAAAGTCTGTGGGTTTTCAAAGCATTTTTCCACATGGAAGACAGGCCCAGAAGAGAAAGCAGCAAGAGCTAAGTCAGTGGTGTTCTAGTCAATGTTTGGTAACTGGCTAAAGACTTAAGGCCGGTCAGAGAAGGCCATATGGCTTCTGTCTGGTGCTACACGGATTCTTGCTCAGGGGAAAGCAGCTACTATATTGGAAATCTGACTACCCCGAGTCCACTTTGCCAGAGAGGACACATGTAGGAACTTTGGTAGATGGCCACCATCAGCTGCCAGCTCTGAGAGTGCGCGGTCGTGGCCACCATCAGCTGCCAGCTCTGAGAGTGCGCGGTCGTGGCCACCTAGGCCAGCTAGCCTCTCAGACAACTGTGGCATCAGCTGTTGTCTCAGTGCAACTATATGAAGAACCTGAAGGGAGAACTATGTCACTGAGCCATTCATGAATTTCTGACCCATTTAATTGGGAGCAAAATAAAATGGGTACTTCATGCCAATAAAATATTGTTGTTTTAGATTAGCTTGTTATACAGCATAGGAACTGTAACAGGGAGAAAACAATGGTGTTTGAAGAGTCACTGTGAAACTATGCCCCACAGGGTTAATGAGGTCAATGCCAACAGAAAATTTAAAGCTTATATTTCAGAGAACTGTTTCTTCCTATCAGCTATTGTTTCTTTTTAGACCCGCCTGGACTCAAGGTCAACTGATACGCCTCCAGCCCGAGAACAAGCATGATCCTGCATTCCTTAGCCCAAATTGTCTTAGACCACAAATAGCTTTAGACTACCAATTGGCAGACCAAGAACTAAATCAGCCTTTTTTTTTTTTTTCAAGATTTTGTTTATTTATTTGTCAGAGAGAAAGAGAGCACGTGAGCAAGAGCAAGTGCACACAAGCAGAGGGAGGGGCAGGTAGAGGGAGAAGAAGGCTCTCTGCTGAGCAAGGGGCCAGATATGGGACTGATCCCAGGGTACTGGGATCGATCATGACCTGAGCAGATGCTTAACCAGCTGAGCTCCCCAGGCATCCATTGACCAAGCCAATCTGAGCTCAGCCACCAAGTCACTGCCTACACAGATGAACCAAGAAGGATCTGACAGTCTCCTCATGATAATGTTAAAGTCTCAGCCCTAGGAGGAACACAAGCTTTAACATAACATATGATGCACATAGAGGCATGTTTTCTAGTTGCACCCGTGACTTCCCTTTTAAAATATTCACCCTAAACCCTAAATAAAAAGAACCTGCTCACCCCTGCTGGGGGTTGGGGTTGGGGGGTGGTCATGGCTTTGGATATTATTCCCTATAATCTTCTTATTTGCTGCAAAAAAGATTACTTTGCATGACAACTCCACCTGGTGTAGTCTCTACCGGTAATTCACCAAGAACAGACTCATGTTAGTCCAGCTGCAATTGCAGAAGAGTGAAGGAGAGAGAGGAGTGAAAGAAGATTCTGGAAGGTTGAATTTTTTTGAAAATAATTTTATCATCCTGAGGAATCGGAAAAAGAGAAGATAGTGCAGATGATCTTGACTACATTAAATTTGGGATGTGTCTTAGTGCAGCCTATTATAATAGAATACCACAGACTGGGTGTCTTAAATGATGAAAAACTGTTTCTCATAGTTTTGGAGGGTGGGAAATCTAAGATCCAGGCAACAGCAGATCCTGTGTCGGGTTAGGGCCTGCTTCCTGGTTTGCAGATGACCATTGTTAAAAAGCAAAATTCAACTGAGTAAATCTGAACATCAGATTGGCTTTATTCAATGATTCATGAGTTGGGCAGCATCCTGTCTAGGGAACAGAAGGAATTCCGAGTAGCTATATAAAATGAATGGCTTTTATAGGCAGAAGGGAGCCGAAAAAGGAAGTGTTTCATAAAGAGTAAATTGTTTTAGGCAAGGCTGCTTTCCTTTGTAGAAAGGTGGGGAAGTCTATCAGACAGCTTATCTAGTGCTGATCAGGTAATTCCAGACTGACCACTAAAAGGTCACATTCCTGGGAGATGCCGAAACTACAATTAGATTAGATATTAAGTCTTGGTCCACTCGTGAGTGGCTCAGCACAAGTGACTCTATTTGGGCCCGTTGTATTTTTTTTAACACTATTTTCTCGTTGTATCCTCATGTCAGAGAGCAGAGTCCAAGCTCTCATATCTCTTCTTGTAGGAACACTGTGATATGACTGATAATAAGAATTATATATTTGGTCTTTTTCACCTCCCTGGCAAAGAGCTCCTAAAGCCCTTGTAATTTCTTAATGAGAGAGCCACAAAGGTGTCTTTTGTTATTCAAAATAATTTCTTTCAACCACATCTGAGTTTTTGTTAATCAGGTGACTTTTGGAAAGCTCCTAAAGGTAGGGGTGGGTTCTCAGGGGAACCAATTATGTGATGAGAGGGTTGAAGCTTTTAGCCCCATCCCCCTATCTCCAGGGAGGGGAAAGGGGTTGGAAGTTGAATTAATCCCTAAAGGCCAATGATTGAACTAATTATGTCTAAATAATGAAGTCTCCATAAAAATTCCTAAAGTGCAGAGTTCAGAGAGCTTCCTGGTTGGTGAACACAAGGAGGTGCCGGGCATGAAAGCTTCACTCCCCTTCTTACATGGCTTAATCTATTCATCTCCTCCATTTGGTTATTCCCAAACTATATGCTTTTATAATAAACCGGTAATCTAGTAAATAAAATGTTTTCTGAGTTCTTTCAGCCATTCTAATAAAGTAACTGAATCTGAGGAGGGGGTCATGGGAATTTCTGATTTATAGCCAGTCTGTCAGAGGCACAGGGGACAATCTGGGATTTGTGACTGGCATCTGAAATAAGGATAGTCTCGTAAAACTGAACCCTTAGCCTGTGGGACCAGATGCTATCTCCAGGTAGAGAGTGTGAGAATTCAGTTAAATTCTAGGACACCCAGATGTCCACGAGAGAACTGGAAAATTGCTTGGTATAGGAAAAAACCCACACATCTGGTCATAGATGTGTTCAGTGTGATTAGCAGAGAAGAAATGCAAGATTTCAGCATATGAATCACAGGGAAACAGAAATATTTGCTCCATATCCGTAACAGGATATGTCAAAAATAGTATAAATGTTCACAAAATGATTTGTACAAGAATATTCATAGTGATTTAATCAGGTTATTCCCAAACTAGAAATACCCAAATGCTCATGAACAGGAGCATGTCTAAATAGTCATGTTATTTTTTTTTTTTAATTTATTTATTTGTCAGAGAGAGGGAGCAAGCACAGGCAGACAGAGTGGCAGGCAGAGGCAGAGGGAGAAGCAGGTTCCCTGCTGAGCAAGGAGCCCGATGTGGGACTCCATCCCAGGACGCTGGGATCATGACCTGAGCCGAAGGCAGCCGCTTAACCAACTGAGCCACCCAGGCGTCCCTAAATAGTCATGTTATTAAAAGACATAATGTTCTTTAATTAAAATGAACAATGTTGGGGCGCCTGGGTGGCTCAGTGGGTTAAAGCCTCTGCCTTCGACTCAGGTAATGATCCCAGGGTCCTGGGATTGAGCCCCGAGAGCCCATTTCCTCCTCTCTCTGCCTGCCTCTCTGCCTACTTGTGATCTCTCTCTATCAAATAAATAAATAAAATCTTTATCTTTATTGAAGCAGTATTGCTCATATTTGATGAAAAAATTCTAATAGTTCAAAGGTGAATATGATAACAGAAGTCAGTTGTCCTCCTATTTCAGACCCTTCTCTTCCTTAGTTAAAGGCAACCATAGTAAAGAATTTCTTGTGGATATTTCAAAAAATATTCTGTGCTTATGCAAGCATACAGAGGTGAGGTATATACACATATATCTAATTTTTACCCCAATATGTTCTTTATTTTGATGTATCTGAGAGATTGTTCCTTTTGGATCTACTCTGGTCTTTTTATGGTGGTATAGCTTTCCAATGTATGGATGTGTGTGTGTGTGTGTGTGTGTGTGTATAAAATACTTAACATGTTTCTTATTAATAAACATTTAGGTTACTGTCAAATTTTTAAATATTACAAGTGCAGTTAGCATACGTGCATATATATATATTTCATACATGTAACATAAGTATGTAGATACCAGTGTAGGTATATGAGAGTTCAAAAGGCATCTGAATTTTATCTTAAAAAAAAAAAACAGCCAAATTGTCCCCAAGGAGATTTTCCCAGCTTCACTCCCATTGCTCATTTTCTCACATCTTTATCAATGGATGTCATCACTGAATAGTTATTTTTGTATTCTAATTTGTAAAAAATTATAACACTGCTTTAATTTGCATTTTCTTAATTATTAGTTAGGTTTATATTAAATATATTTTAAAATATATTTTAAATATATTTTTGGCCCACTACATTTCCTTTTCCTTGACCAGTTTTCCTATTTTTAAAGGACTATAATAATGATGCATTCAGCTGTAAATGAGTAAACTGTCCCATAGAGGAGTGTGGGCCAATGGAAGGGACATTCTTGTGACCAGTGAATAGAGCAGGGTGACCATAAAGTGGGAAGTTTCCCCCCAATAATTCCGAAAGGATCAGGATTTCTGTTTTACCGAAAATGAGCTCATATTGGAATATAATTATTATAAACATGTCCAGCTACATGAATAATAATTAAATGATCCAAATCATACTTAAAGGACAGTGGGACAATGCTACAAAATATTCATTGATTTACAGTAAAACGATATATGTAAAAAAATTAGATCTGGCTTCTAAAGTAGTGAATAAGCTGAGTTCTGTGGCATAATACTCATCTTAATCTGAGGTATTTGCTTCTATATCTCCAGTTCTAAAATAGATCAGCAGAGATGGAATGTTTAAACATTTAGTAGGTACACTTTGGAGTTTGAAATCAAATCATGTACTTGTTTCTGTTACCGCATTTGCCCCATCAGAAAGAAAACTCTTTTCCCAGGTTGGGATCATCGTTCCCAGGTCTGCAGAGCACCCTAGAGACCAAAGATTTCATTTTCTCTCAACAGGGGTGTTAAAAATGGAATCTGGTGTTTTTTGCTCAAATATGGACAAAGGGCTGAGGAGCTGAGCTACTAGCAGCCCTTACAGAAGTCAGCAAGTATGCGTGTGCCGCCCAAGGAACACAGAGAGGTTATGAATTGAATTCTCCTCTCATCGTGAGGGGCTGAGCAGAGCCAGCCCTGAGGCTCAGCAAAGAAAAAGTCATCTCTGCAGCTGCCACTGTCACGTCTGCACTGACCTCCAGGGGGCATAGCCTCTGTGCTGTACCAAGAACGACCAGAGACCCCCCAGTTATGCTCCCCAGACTCCCAGCGCTGCCTTCTAACTCCTTACTTCAGAGGCTTAGCAGAAATTACAGTTTAGAGGCTACTTGCTACATGAGTTCAGAAACTGAAATGTCAGCCAGTAACTTGAGTCCCAGGCTCATGGGGAGCCAGATGCTTATAATCCACTATCTGATGGAGGCTTTATGCTGGACGGAGGTCCGATGTTTTAAAAGATATGGGGTTAGTCTCAAGATAAAATCGTCTGCTGATACTCATGCTGCTGATTTATCTAAATACTGAAGAGGTGGAAAGTTCTTTAGTTAAAAAAAAATGTGCAGCACATTGAAACGTATAAACAATCAGCAAATAAACTCAATGAGATGATGAATGAGAGAGGTTCTTAAGACAGGAAGAGGTGATTGGTACAATAAAAAGAGCTAGCCAGGGCTATATACACCGGATATCTGCTAACCCAGAAAGAGACAACTGAGGTTTTTGCTACATTTCTGAAGACTCAGGTACGGGTAGCACCTCTAGAAATAGATTTAGACTATGCATCTTTAGCAGGAATGCCACAGAAAAGATGCAGTCTTCTCATAAGCTCTATTAGGTGGCATACTATTTTAACTTACTGTATTACTTTGATATTTACTTTGATCACTGAGTTAAAGTTGTATCTACCATGCTTCTCCATTGTAACATTACACTCTTCCCCTTTGTAGTTACAAGGTATTTTGTGGGAAGATACTTTTAAATCTGTATGAACAGCTCCTTTCTTATTACCTTCGATTTACCCATGTATTTATTAGATCTTAATAATCTGTTACTATCAATATGTATTTGGATATTCAAATTCTCCCGGAGCTGGTCAGAGGGAGTCCCTTTCAGCTTTCTTTTTTTGTCATTTTTATTTATTTATTTATTTATTTATTTGACAGACAGAGATCACAAGTAGGCAGAGGCAGGCAGAGAGAGAGGAAGGGAAGCAGGCTCCCTGCTGAGCAGAGAACCCGATGTGGGGCTCATTCCCAGGACCTTGGGATCATGAACTGAGCTGAAGGCAGAGGCTTTAACCCACTGAGCCACCCAGGTGCCCCTTTTTTTGTCATTTTGATGTGGCCCATTCTTCTTTGAGTACTTCCTGAGTTTCTACACAGTAAGATATTCTAGGTTCATTTTGTATTATCTCTTCCCCATTCCAAAATCAGCTATTATCCTAAGGTGCTTTTTAATGGAGAATTATATTTAAATACTCTGATCTGGGTACTGAGTGTTCTCACTGATTTGGGGTGTTGCTGTTCACAATTCCTTTCAGTGGTCACCT
Source organism: Mellivora capensis (assembly GCA_004024625.1). NCBI lineage: Eukaryota > Metazoa > Chordata > Mammalia > Carnivora > Mustelidae > Mellivora > Mellivora capensis. The sequence continues at coordinate 14,194 of PISX010007219.1, forward strand.
ATTAATATAGATACCTTTGCATTTACTTCTCTATATTTTAAAAATCAATTTTATTGAAGTTTATTTATGTATAATAAAATATAACCATTTTAAGTATAAAGCTAAATGAGTTTTGACAAATGTACGCAGCCTCGTAACCACCCTCGTGCCCCCAGTCAAGATGTAGTACATTTCTATCACCCGGAAAGCTTCTCTATGCTCCTTTGTGGTCATTTCTCCAAAACCCACCAGAGGCAGACAATAATTTGATTTCTATCACCATAAGTTGGTTTTCTCTGTTCCAAAAGTTTGTATTATATTATATATATATATAATATAACATTATATTATATAAATATATATAATATAATGTTATATTATATATATATATCAGAGTATTATATATACTTGCATTGTGTTTGACTTTATTCGCTCAGTACAATGTCAATGAGTTTCATTCATGTTATTACAGGTGCCAGTAGTCGGTGCTGTCTCATTGTCGAGTGGTTTCTCTGTATGAATAAACAATGTGAGGTTTATGTCATCATCTGTTCCTGAACATTTGGGTTGGTTGAGTTTTTGCTATTGAATATCAAGTTGTCAGAAATACATGTAGAAGTGTTTTTGTGGACATATGTTTTCATTCCTTGGGTAAATACCTAAAAGTAAAAGTGCTGGTCATGTGGAAAGTGTATGGTTAAATTTATGAGGAAGTGCCCGTATCCTCCAAATGGCTATACTCTTACTAGCAATGAGTTTCAGTGGCTCTCTACCCTCTGACGCTTGATAATGTTAATTTATAAAATTTTAGCTATTCTACTTAGTGTGTAGTGGTATCTCACTTAAAGCCTGAATTTTTATTTTGTTGATGAATAATTCTGTTGAAATTTTTGGAATGTGTTTACTGGCCATTTATGTATTTTGTTTTTTTCATTTTCAAATACTCTGGACATTTTTTGGGGGGTGGTGTTTGCTTTTTGAAATTGAGTTATGAGGATTCTTTTAAATTCTGGGTGCAATTTTTTTGGTCAGACATACGTATTAAAAATATTTTCTTCTCATCTCAGGTGCCTCATCTTCCACCTTTCTTAGTAGAGCCTTTTAAAGAGCAAAACTTTAAAATATTTCTGTAGTTTAAGTTACCTCTTTTTTTTTTCTTATATGGTTGGTGATTTATTGTGACCTGAATAAGAAATCTTCTCCTAAATGAAGGTTACAAAGATTTTTTTCTATGTATTGAGTTTATTTTTGTGCCAACAAAGAGAACTGTTAGATTGTATCACATATTTGAACTTTCATGAAAGCACTAATAAGTATGCTCGATCAAGGAAGATGTCTTCTTCCATTGTAAACCATGGGAAAGGAACTTTGGGATTAAGCCATGGTTGGGCTTCCTTAGTGTTCTGGGTGAAAATGTTTTGAGCAAATACATGTAGAAATCATATTTTCGAGCGTTCCAAATTTGGTTTTATTGCAAAAAAAACATAGAAATAAAAACATGCTTAACTCAAAATCAGACTGATTTTATTTTTTTAATTGCTTTTTTAGTGACTTTATGGCCCAGAAGAGAGAATGTTAACTGCACTGGTCCATAAGCATATAAAGTCAAGGAATGATTTTCTCCACTGAATAATTTTTTTTTCTAATTTTTATGGAGAGGCAACCTATTTCCCCTTTTTCCTTCTGTTTGCCACTTAAATGGTGGTTATTAGTCATGTTGTCTTTCATACCCACGAGTGTTCTTCTCAGGACTGTTTCTGTGTATCATAAACCATGGTTTCTCGATTTTGGCACTACTGACATTTTGGGGTAGATAATTGTATTAGTTTGCTAGGGCTGCCATAACAAAATACCACAGACTGGGTGGCCTTTAACAGGATTTTTTATTTCATAGTTCTGGAGGCTTGAAGTCTGAGATCAAGATGTTGGCAAGTTTGGTTTCTTCTGAGGCTTATAGATGGTTGTAGGTCTTTCCTCTGTGCAATTCCTTATCAGATTGGATTAGGGCACACCCTAATGACCTAATTTTACTTAACGAACTCTTTTATGGGGCCTATTTCCAAACAAAGTCACATTTTTCAAGTACTGAAGGTTTGGGCCCCAACATACAAATTTTGGGGGAACATGGTTCAGCTCGTACTAACAGTTCTTTTTTGTGGGGTCTATCCTATACATTGTATGATGTTTATCAGCATTTACTCATTAGATGCCAGTAACACTCCCCAGTTGTGACAACCAATTTTTTCAGAAACTGACCGATGTGCCCCCTGGGGAAGGGGGGTGGGAAGAGGGGTTAAGAACAACTACCTTAAAAGAACTTAGAGATATTTTGCAGTTTGTTTGCTTTCTGTCCCACAGGTTTTACCACAATTACATAAAATCACTCAGTGGTTGAGATAATTCTGAACCCAGAAATTATCTGAACTTGAATCTAAATACCACATCCTTTCTACTTCATTATGTCCTCCTTACAACTTAAACATTCAAAAAAATTTAAGTGAATCTGAGAACTTAAATTACTAAGTACTTATTAAATGCCATATGCAATAACTTTCTATCTATCATCCATCCATCATCTATCACCATTTGTAATTCTAATCCAACCATACAGGATGTTATTCTAGCTTTCTATCTTTCCATATTTTTACTGCTGTTTTTTTTTGTCAGTGAGAAACCTCCCTTTATATATGTGGGGGCATGTCTCTATCTCTATTTATCTATACATATATCACAATTGACTCCCCCCATATGTATCTAATCTCTCATTTCTATTGTCACTACTGATGTCCCATCCCGGATGTGCATGTCCTCCTTGGTCTGCTGGGCTCCAATATTCCTGGGCTGCCCCCTTTTCTCACTGTTCCAACATTATGACCTTTGCTGGGGTACCTCTGCATAGATGTCCTTCTTACCTTCCTTGGTGATAACCTGAGTTGAACTGCCATTCTACTAGGATGATCTCGTCATGCTTGGACTGTGACACCTCATGCTGAGCCACCCTTGGATGGATACCCTCCTCTATCCACCTCAAGCTATGACATTCTGCATCAGCCCTCCTAAACTCCTCATAGATTCTGATCTCCTATGTCATCCCAATCCCTTCATACCACATGGATGCCTGGGATCTAATAGCTCCTGCTGACCTGAACTGCTGTCTGGATGTGCCTTTTACCCTCTCAGATTGGGCTACTTTCCTCCCCATGCTCTTGTTAGGATATCTACATTCTCAGCCCCATCTAATGAATTTGTGCTGATTTTTTTTTTTTTTGGGGGGGGTGGTGGTGAGGAAGAGATGGGAAAGGAAAGGAAGGGAACAGAGACAAAAAGTCTTTAAAGAGGCTAAATGGAATGAAAAAGAGTTGGTCAGTAGAGATCTTATTCAAATCAAGATTCATTGTCTTTCTCCACATGCTAGCCTTTTGATATTTTCCTAATCAGCAGTAAGGTTTTTGTGAAAAATTAGTCAGCGAGCATCTGCTAAACACTGGTTAGAAAAGAATTTTTGTGAATTTTTCCTAAGCCATAGGGGTTTCTTGTCGTAAGTGCCTTAAAACCTTTTTTTTTTTCCTTAGTTTTGGGGCCATATAATAATAAAGAATCCTTACTAAAATGTCATAAGAATACCAACTTTCCCAGTATTTGGGAGCCCTGGGTGGAAGATTATCTTTTATATTAGACAAGTATTAAACCCTGGTGCCAAAAATCTGTTTAAACCTTACAAATCAGATACACTGATTCCTCTTCCAAGAACTGTCTTTAATTCATTATTTCATTAGACAAATCCTGGGCTTGGGTTTTCCTTTTGGTAGAGTGAGAACAGCATTTCCCATTGTCCAAAACAAGCAGAGGTCAGTGCAATAAGAAATTAAAAAAAAAAAAATTAAAAACAAGACATGCAGCACTTCTCAGGTGAAAACTTATGTAAGTACAACATAATGATTTATTTCTAAAATAGTATTATCTTTATTAGAAACTCTCCAGAGGGCAAAACACTTCATCATTTTGTAAATTCAAGTACTGGCAAATACTGGCTTAAAAAATGTAACTAACTGGGCCATTTTGAAGACAATCATTTATGTCACTGACATTTGAAATAAAATAGTCATGCAAAAAGTGAATGTTTTGATTACTTGTGATAGGGCAGTACAGAGGTTGGCTTCTTGGTCTTTAAAAAAGTTAATAGGAATTTGTGGATGCTTGGAGACAGATAGATTGATCCAACCACCTCTTGAATACTTATGCTAGATATTTTTTTCCATGATTATTTTATTCTCTTTCATTGAACAAAACACTGAGATTTTTAAAGTTTAACTTTATGATCTGTAACTTTTATTATAAACTATTAGTTTTGCTAGTAGGAAGTCACTTGGCTAAGTGCTCTTTGTATTTTATTGACTTGAATGACTCTAGCTGAATTACATTCAGATAAACTTATCAATTGTTATAGTTGTCTTGAAAGGGCAAATGATTTTGTGGAAAGTGTACTGGACAGGAGTCCTGAGAACTGGGTTCATGCTCCAGATCTGTGGAATCTTAGCTAAGTTCTTTTCTATCTTGGGCCTCAGTTTCATTTGTCAAATAGGGGATATGGCTGTTACTTATATTCACCTCATCTGACTTTGTGTGACACTGAATAAGTGTGAGAGCACTTTTTGAAATCCTATGAAGCTGTAGTATCGAAGACACTAATTTGTATTTCATTGTCTCTTTGGTGATCTACATCTGTCAGATGAATTTATTTCATTTCCACATCTACTCCACTCTTTAACTATTCCTTTTCTGTCATCAGTGACACACCTATTCCTCTAATCATACAGGCTGGAGATTTTGTGGGTCAATTCTATTTTACTGCTACATTTTTCTGCTTTCTCCAATTCTTCATCAAGTCTCATTATTTCATTCTCCATTTATACCTCAGTTTTACCCTTTGCTCTATTCTATTTACTATCAGTTTATATTGAACTTTCTTTTCTTTAGTAATAAGTCAGGACATAAGGTAGTAAAAACCATTTTCAAGTTTATTTCTACTTTTATTACCCTACTAGGAGTCCTCCCTCACCACAGAGCCCTTAACTAGCCACATTTTGACTGTATCTCCCCAATAGAAAGCAGATTATGGCTTTTATGTCTGATACATGGAATTCTGTCTTGGTGCGGGCATTCTGGGGATACCTGAACTTGCATAAAAGGAAAACATGATATCCAAATGGCATGGCTACAGACTGTATATAGAAGAGATACAGGGGAGGGGCGCCTGGGTGGCTCAGTGGGTTAAAGCCTCTGCCTTCAGCTCAGGTAATGATTCCAGGGTCATGGGATCGAGCCCCACATCGGGCTCTCTGCTCCACGGAGAGCCTGCTTCCTTCTCTCTCTCCCTGCCTGCCTCTCTTGCCTACTTGTAATCTCTGTCTATCAAATAAATAAATAAAATCTTAAAAAAAAAAAAAAGAAGAGATACAGGGGAAAAGATGGTGCTTGTGGTTGGGGGGGAGGTTTTCCAAAGAATTGAGATTATCCTACTCATGAACAGAGCATAAGGTTAGTGATTCTAGAACTGGGTGATATTTGAAAATCTGAAGTAGGAAATGGCACCTAGAAAACCTATCATCAGAGAGTAGAAGCTCAGGGAGTAAGCAGGAGTTTGGGTCCAGGGAGAGAGACTGAGGAGCTGGTAATATCTCTAGCCAGGGATGAGGGACTGAGTATATAAGAGTTTACCAGGTATTAAGAAATAACTAGTTTAGAGGTGGGGATCAGGATGTTAAATCTAAAAGGAAACCAGGTTATCAGAATGAGCGGGAAATAATCTAGCCTCTACTTTGTTCAAAGTGAATAATGCGGAGTTCTGCAAGTTTGAGTCAAAGCTCATTAAATCCTTTCTACTTAGAGTCAAGTTTGTCCTAGGGATTAAGATGTTGTTGATACTGATTCAGCCTTGGAAGAAGGAATCCTCCAGAGATTACTGATGGAAGCAAGGTTGACTGACAGCTGTCTTGTCAAGAAAAGAAAACTGGCTTTGAAATGAAAATACCTACTCTAGTTTAGTCTTATACTATTTTTGACTGTGAGCAAGTTATTGAATTTTTCTGTGAATCAGTTTCCTCATCTATAAAGTGGGGATTATATTTTCTATGTAATAAGATTATTGTAAGACCTATGTAAAATGTTATATAGTTTTGGGAACTATACTAGACTATATATTTATTGATATCTTCACTGATTTTAAAAAATAGTATTTCTACTACTTTCAAGTCTGAGAAAAACAAAGAGGCTTATAAAATTTTTTGAAATGTTATATAAGCCTGGCTTTGTTTCTTAATTCAACTTTGGGAGTTCTTTTCTTTTGGGAGTCACTTTCTTAAACAAGATTATGGTATTTGTTTTTTGTTTGTTTTTAGACCAAATGCTAACAAACCATCCTTTCATTCAACAAATACTTATTGAACATCTATTATAGGTAAGATACTGTTCTAAGCAGTTAGAGTATTTTATAAACAAAAATCTCTGTTGTAACAAAGTTTGTATTTTGGTGAGTGAGGTAGAGTATAAATAATACATATAATTAGAATGTGTTAAGTGCTATGGAAAAAATGAAAAAGGAGAAAAAGAGAACTGAAATTTTAAATGGAATATTTTAGGGTAGACTTTATTAAAAAGATGATATTGGAACACCCAGACTTGTGGAGGTGATTGAGTAAGCCATGTGGATATTTAGAGGAGGAGCCCTCCAGACATGGGAACAACTGATGTGGGTGTTTTAGGGCAGATATTAAAAAAACTACAGCTCATCAGTCAAATCTGGCACTATTTTTGTTAATAAAGTTTTAATGGAACACAGCCATACTCATTGTTTACATATTTATATATAGTTTCTTTTGTACTATAACAGAGTTAAGTAGCTGCAACAGGAACCTTAAGGCTTTTAAGATCTTAATAAAAACTTTATGAAATAAATTTGCCAACCCCTACTCTAGAGGCCAGTGCTGGAGTGAAGTGAATAAATAATAAGTTCCTACTTTTTCTTTTTTGTGAGAGAAAATATTTTTTTTTAAATTTCACTCATTCAGGGTGCCTGGGTGGCTCAGTGGGTTAAGCCTCTGCCTTTAGCTCAGGTCATGATCTCAGGGTCCTGGGATTGAGCCCCACATCGGGCTCTGTGCTCCTCAGGGAGACTGCTTCCTCCTCTCTCTCTCTCTGCCTGCCTCACTGCCTACTTGTGATCTCTGTCAAATAAATAAATAAAATCTTTAAAATCATTTCACTCATTCACTATTTTTTTAAATAGAAGTTCCTTTTTTACTTAGACTATATCTAGACAAAGCACATTGTTAATACATAGATCCAGTTTTTCAAAAGACCACATAAAGGACTCTACTGCCTTGTACCATCTTTATTTTCCCTAACAGTAACAATTATGTTTTTCTTTATTCTTTAAATTTTGTCCGTGAAAGAAAAATGTCCAGCCTTTTTTTTCAAAAAACAAAGGGTGAACAGAAGTGCAATACCAGACTAAAGTCAACAGGTGGCTGTATTTCCCAAAGTTTCAAAACAAGCTAGGTTGCCTGTTGCACGCAAATTTAGATCTCACTTTTCAGTTCTTTCATATTAATTCTGTGATTCCAGGATCATTAGTTTTATAACAAAGGGCTAAACCGCAGTGAAAAAGAGACAGGTCATCAAAGAACCAGAGATTATTTCATTGGCTTTATCCACATCAGTTCTTCTATTGCTCATGCAACAATTTCACAACCAGTATTTGTCTGTATCTTCAGTCTGGTTAGGCAGTCTGTGGTAAACTTTCAAATGACACTGGAAATAGACAAAAGATCTGAGACATTGAGTGGAGTCCTGGAAGTGTCATATAGCAGCTGAATGAACTGGGAAGCTATTTATCCCTTGGAATAATTTAATGAGTTAAAGACTTTAGTAATAACTCCTACTTCATAGTGTTTTAGGAGGTTTTATATAGAATGTTGATAAAAGTCCTTAATTTTTATTAAGAGGCTTTTAAAAAAACTACATGTTATTATTACTATTTATCTTTCTTCTCTCTCAAATATTTTTCATGTTCTATTTTATTTTATTGGAAATTTTTATTCTATCAGATGTAGATTTCATCTTACTATCTTTGAATGATCTCTAGATGATTATGTTGACCTCATTGTTTAAAAGATTTTTAGTTCATTCTTATTCCCTAAGCACTGGCATAAGGACATTTGAAGCCATGTCATTCCCGAATTATTTCCCAGATAGTTTTCCTTGGATATTCCTGCACTTGTGTTTGTCTCCTACAATGCCGTTATCCAAAATGGAATCTAGTTTTTTTTTTTTTCAAAACAGTTTTAAAATCTTTTGTTCAGGTTAGCATTTTTGTTGTTGTTTGTTTTTGTTTTTAAATCAGAAATGAGGGGCGCCTGGGTGGCTCAGTGGGTTAAAGCTTCTGCCTTCCACTCAGGTCATGATCCCAGGGTCCTGGGATCCCAGGGAGCCTGCTTCCCTTCCTCTCTCTGCCTGCCTCTCTGCCTACTTGTGATCTCTGTCTGTCAAATAAATAAATGAAATCTTAAAAAAAAAAAAATCAGAAATGATCTTTCAAATCCTTATAAAATAGTGTTAACCCCAGGCCACTATTTTGATATCAATGCACAGAAAATAAATTCAGCAATTTATAAACTATGTACAAGACACTGTGAAAAATGTTTTAGCATATGAAACTCTAACCTTAGGAAGGTTATAACCACATGTGAAATATAGTAAGAGGAGATAACATTTTATGCCATAAGTTGGAATAATCTTTTTCTACTCCCATTATTACTAGATATCCACTTCCTATATCACTCTCTTTCTACAGAAAAGCCAAAGAGAAGTTGGTGGACATGAAAAATGTTAGTAGGCTCTCTGTCCATTTCAGATACATGCCTGTACCTCAGATTAACCATGCCAGGTCACCACACAGGACTCATGCTCCTCCATACTTTTGTGACTTAAGGATGCATCTTGAAATAGAATCCTACTATCCATCCTATGCAGAAGAGATTTGTGCTTTTTTTTTTTTTAGTCTTCAGAATACTGTAGCCTATTCTGATCATTTTATCTAACACAGAATTTGAAAAAGCACAAAGAGTAAAATAATCCAGAGCCTTTATTGATTAGGGAAGGTCAATGGAAAAGATCATAATTTGTTTCTCAGTACTAAAAGGTACTTGGCTGAATTGGAATATAAATTTCTATATTCATTGCAAATGATATGGGCACATAAGACTGTAATCATTCACTAAAGGTTTACTCAATAAATCTTGGAAAATTTATGGTCATACATTAATTCAACAAACATTTGTTCAATGCTTTTTCTAGGTCAGGCACTGTGGCACATGATGAGGATATAATGATAAGACAGACATCATCTCTGTCCTCATGGAATGTATTAGTTTTTTATAGCTGTTTTAACAAATTACTACAAACTTTGTGGCTTAAAACAACATAGATTGATTTATTATTTTACAGTTCTGTATATCAGAAGTCCAACATGGGTCTCAATGGGATAAAATAAAGGTGATAGAAAGACTGTATTCCTTTCTGGAATCTCTAGGATAGAATCCTTTCCTTGCCTTTTCTGGGGTCCAAAGGCTAGGATTTTGCCCTCCTTCCTCTATCTTCAAAGCCAACAATGTGGCATCTCTCTGACCCTTCTAAAGGCTCTTTACTTTTAAGAACTCATATGGTTAGAGTGGACCCATGTGGAAAATCCAAGATACCCTCTTCATTTCAATGTCTGTAATCTTTTTTTTTTTTTTAAAGATTTTATTTATTTATTTGACAGACAGAGACCACAAGTAGGCAAGAGAAGCAGGCAGGGAGAGAGAGAGAAGGAAGCGGGCTCTCTATGGAGCAGAGAGCCCGATGTGGGGCTCGTTCCCAGGACCCTGGGATCATGATCTGAGCCGAAAGCAGAGGCTTTAACCCACTGAACCACCCAGGTGCCCCTGTAATCTTTTTTATTATTGTTGTTTCCATAGACTCCATTCCCAGTATGGAGCCCAGTGTGGGCCTTGAACTCCCAACCCTGAGATCAAGACGTGGGCTGAGATCAAGAGTCTTAACTGGCTGAGCCACCCAGGGGCCTCTCGAGGTCTGTACTCTTAATCACATTTGCAAAGTCCCTTTTGCCTTGTAAAGTAACACATTCATAGGTTCTGGGGATTGGGGCATAGACTCTCTGGGGAGGTCATTATTCTGCCCATTACATGGACCTATAATCTACTATATGAGTACCAATCTCAAATTCCAATAGGGCAGGCAGGTAACTGAAATTAATGAAATTGGGAAATGAACTGAATCGTGTGAGCACATGAAAATACTGGTTTCATGTTGCCAGATCTTTCTATATTTCAAGAAAACTTAGAAATCTGGATTATATGAAATCTTCTGATTTTTAAAATGTGAATAACTGCCTTAGGTTCTTCCCCCAGAAGAAGATCCTGATTCAAAAATTTGTATATTCCCTCTAGGAAAACTAGGAAGGGACTGAGAAAATTAGGACAAGGAAGGAAAATCCCAGCAAGGGTACAATTCCAGCAAAGTCCTACAAAATAAGTCCAAAGGGAAACTCTGAAGTATATCATATCTCACAGTTATCCCCATTCACAGCAAGGAATTTGGGGCTTTCATAATTGTGCACCACTTTAGCCATTGGTTAAGATATACCTGAGGGGCATGTAAATTGCCTGGTATTACTAAGATGATCATGAATCAGTGCCCATGTTATTTTCTTACTTGGCCTGATCTCTATATGGCCCTAGATATCAGGATAACAAAAACTGTTAAAACTATTTGTGTGGCTAGTTGACAACCCTATTTCTAAATGCACTTCTGAATCTAGGGAAGAATGCAAGGAAGATTTAATAGCATCTTTTAGGTCAGCAAAGGCTTTATAGTTTAGCCAGTTGAGCTCATATGTTGTGTAAAGAGGGTATGAAAAGTAGAGCAGGCCAGTGTTGGTGAGAAAAATTCATTCCAATCTCTTTGCTCTTTTCTTGGAAAACACCATCCATTGCCCAAGACTATATCTAATACTTGATGTTGCTACTCAAAAGAATGTCATCAGCACCTTTGTTACAGTTTCATGAAGTAATCAGGCTTCTTAGGAAATGATTTTTTTGTGTGTTTTTTTGGTGGAGGAGGGGTCACAGATGTTAGTTTTTTAATTTTTATTTTTAAAATTTATTTATTTATTTATTTGACAGAGATCACAAGTAGGCAGAGAGTCAGGAGGAAGCAGGCTCCCTGCTGCGCAGAGAGCCCGATGTGGGCTTAATCCCAGGACCCTGAGATCATGACCTGAGCCGAAGGCAGAGGCTTTAACCCACTGAGCCACCCAGGTGCCCCATAGATGCTAGTTTTTATTGATGTATCTTCCAAAGCACTAGAAGAATCCAGATGCATTAAAAATTTGTCATACGTTAATTAAGACATCCAGGTAAATTGGCCCCTTATTCAGAGCTCAAAGAAAATAAGTCAGTTGATTATTTAAAAAAAATATTTAAGAACATCTATGACTCTTTTGTCACTCTTTTCTGCAAGATTTTTATATGAATTTTGACAATGAACAAATTTGGTGAACACCTATAGTTACCAGTTAACCTAATGATTTTTTTGGGTGTCTAGAAAGAGGTGGAAATGGTATTAGAAAGCAAAAATAAGGCAGTTGAAAATTTGGGAAGCCAATATTTTATTTATTTTATTATATATTTATATTAATATTATTAAATTTCCAGAGCTGAATGAAATTGGAAAAAAATAGAAAAATTGGAAAAATAGAACAGTTGACTCTTTATCATGCCCAAGAGAACACGTGGTGTTAGTCTGAGGATAATCTCATGAGTCTTATTAAAGAAAGATTATGACTGTGCATTGAAAGCTTTGGCTCAATTCTGATTGTCTACACTTAACCTGTTCATAATTATATTCTCACAATACTCTAGATGTTGCAACCACTATCAATTGCCCAACTAAACAATAGATTCCATATGGACACATTTGTCTTGTGGAGTTCAAATCACAATTTTTCATTAAAAAAAATCTTTTAATTGGTTTAAAACATCAACACCATGTACTAAAGGCTACCAGTGTACTAATTTGAAGACCAGTTCAGAAAAAAAAGTCAGAAATATTTATATGTTAAATTCCTAGAAATTTTCTATGAGGTCAATAACTTGGATTTGTTTTTATAAACTGTTACTGAATAAAATTGTATATATAATTTGCTCATATTTCTTATGTTTCATCTTCACACTGTCATGTTAAGGTCTCAAACGTTATCAAACTTAAAAATAATCATGGTAGAGACAGGTGGGTTAACTTTGTCAACTGTACATGGATGTTGGTTATATGTTCCCAAAATGGTGATGGGGTAAAAAGGATACCAACCTTGAAAGTGGGAAGGCTTGGTTATGACTTTTACTAGTATGTGACAACACATTAGTGTCTTAGCCTTTAAATATCTATTTTCTCATCTCCAAAATGAGTTTAGATCTAGAAAACTTTTGAAGTCTTTTCCAATGCTGACATTCTGCCTCATTCTCTGTTCCTCCATTCAGACAGCCTAGAGACAGGTAAGAATGACATCACTGTCTCCTCCCTTGCTGAACTGATTTATCCTACACTTGTCTGGCCGTTTCCCTTCTAATCTTAAAGTCCAAGCATAGGAAATACTAGCTAGTGTTCTGGAGTCATTAGACCCTATAAAGGGAGGCATGGGAATTTCTCCTAGCCAGTTAAGCTATTTGTTCCCTCCATGAACATCATAAAAATTATCTTGTTTCTTGCTCTTTTTGCTTTGACTCATAAGCACTGAAGAAAATTGTGCTTACGATATAAGGTCTTTGCTGAAGGGGCACGTGCACCTGAATGTTTATAGCAGCAATGTCCACAATAGCCAAACTATGGAAAGAACCTAGATGTCCATCAACAGAGGAATGGATAAAGAAGATGTGGTATATATATATATACAATGGAATACTATGCAGCCATCAAAAGAAATGAAATCTTGCCATTTGCGACGACATGGATGGAATTAGAGGGTATTATGCTTAGTGAAATAAGTCAATCAGAGAAAGACAATTATATGATCTCCCTGATATGAGGAAGTTGAGAGGCAACGTGGGGGGTTTGGGGGGTAGGAAAAGAATAAATGAAACAAGATGGGATCAGAAGGGAGACAAACCATAAGAGACTCTTAATCTCACAAAGCAAACTAAGGGTTGCTGGGGGGACGGGGGTAGGGAGAGGGTGGTGGGGTTATGGACATTGGGGAAGGTATGTGCTACGGTGATTGCTGTGAAGTGTGTAAACCTGGTATCACAGACCTGTACCCCTGGAAATTAATAATACATTATATGTTAATAAAAAAATAAAAAAATATTTAAAAAAAGATATAAGGTCTCTGGAAGACATGGACTAAATGGTTTCTTCCACCTGCAGCATTTGGACATTACAGGACAGACCCTGGTGAAGGCTTTCCACTGGGATTATGGGTTAGAGTATACTTTTGTCTTTGGGAAATAGGGACATTCTTCTTTTCTGAGTTAGCACTGGACTATACGGCTAGTTTAAACAGTTCAGAATTGTTTTTTACAATACTTACATGTTCTATTTGTTTTTTTCTCCTTATCTCTGGGTTTGTGTTTTCTTCCAGAACCATCTATATGCTCTTTAAAACCTGATATTCCTTTATGAGAAAAGAATTATATAGCCCATAGAGGAGGGGAAAGCAAAGAAAGAGGAGAAGAGAGAAAATGAGCCACTTTTACTTCCTTTCCAGGCTCTCTTCCTATCTTGAAGAGCCTTATATAGTCAGAGGGTACTGAGAGTTTAACTCAGAGAATCCTGGCCTTTACAGCTTTGGCTCTGCTTCTAGGCATACTTCCCTAAGGGCTAGGTGTCCGAAAGCTAAATGAGACTGTCAATCCTACAAGATCAACACAGTTGCTCAGCTACCATTTCTTGTTCATTGCCTCATTCCAAGTACTTGCTAGGCTTAAAAAGATAGTCAAATGAAATAAAATCATTCTAGCTTGTTATGGGGACACCTACTCCAAGATGATGTACAGAGACATAGGAGAGACTTAGAGGGTAATAGCTTTCATATATCAAGTTTTCTCAATCTTGGCACTATTGACAGTTTGTACTGGATAATTCTTTGATTGGTGGGGCCACTGGAATTGTCCTAAACATTGTAGGAAATTAGCAGTATCTTTGGCCTCTACTTGCTAGATGCCAATAGCACTCTCTCTGCATTCCCCAAACTTGTGACAACAAGAATTGTTTCCAGACATTGTCAAATCTCTCTAGGGGACATAATCTCCCTTGATTGAGACCACTGCTCTATCTTAAATAGACCTCAGGTTTACACTATTATAGCACATTTGATAGAATGGTTTCCACAATGTGGAAGCAAGCTGATCCATGTGAAATCAATTTGACAAAAGCCAATTTCACTAAATGCCCATTTACCAAAAGAGCAAGTGTCAAATGAGTAATTCATCAAATTTATCACATTTATGCAATTCATAAATCTTATTTTAAGGAATTTTCCTTCTGAACATATTAAGTAAATTTTCAACAGTAATAATAAACACAATTATATTCCTAAGAAATATACACTGAAATTATTTGAATATATTTTAAAATAGTACTTTTCAGTGAATTGGTTTTCAAAAAATCCAAATCAGGGAAGCAACATGGAGTCCTACCTTATCTGTCCCCATGGCAGCCAAACTGATAGCTATCTTGGAAGGGACCCTAGGACCATGAATATAACTCAGCAGACATGTTAAGAAAAATGTGTCTCTGTTGCTACAAAAGTCGGGTATTCATCCTTTCTGATGGAGGCATAATACTCCATAGTGTATTATGCTGAGTGAAATAAGTCAAGCAGAGAGAGTCAATTATCATATGGTTTCACTTATTTGCGGAGCATAACAAATAACACAGAGGATATGGGGAGATGGAGAGGAGAAGGGAGTTGAGGGAAATTGTGGGGGAGATGAACCATGAGAGACTATGGACTCTGAAAAATAACCTGAGGGTTTTGAAGGGGCAGGGGGTGGGAGGTTGGGGGAGCCTGGTGGTGGGTATTGTGGAGGGCATGCATTGCATGGAGCACTGGGTGTGGCTATGTATGAATTCTGTTACGCTGAAAAGAAATAAAAAAAAAATTAAAAAAATGTGTCTCTTCAAACCATAGAGACTCTTTAAAAAAAATTATTTATTTGACAGAGAGAGAGAGAGATCTCAAGTAGGCAGAGAGGCAGGCAGAAAGAGAGGGGAAAGCAGGCTCCCCGCTGAGCAGAGAGCCCAATGCGGGGCTCGATCCCAGGACCCGGAGATCATGACCTGAGCTGAAGGCAGAGGCTTAACCCACTGAGCCACCCAGATGCCCTCCATAAGAGACTCTTAATCTCACAAAACAAACTGAAGTTTGCTGGGGGGTGGTGAGTAGAAATAGAGTGGCTGAGTTATGGACATTGGGGAGGGTATGTGCTATTGTGAGTACTATGAAATGTGTAAGCCTGATGATTCACAGACCTGGACCCCTGGGGCAAATAATACATTATATATTAATTTAAAAAAAAAGAAAAAAAGAAAATGTGTCTCTAGAGAAAGATGAAACCAAAGATATGCTGGTATCACTTCTCTTTGGGCAAAGAAAACCAAAGGTGTCTCATCTTGGGTTCATGTTTTATATATCAGTTTGCAATGGAAGTATATGGATCAGAGGCGATTTTTAGATAATATCATGGTTCCTGTGCCTATATTAATACAGTAATTAGGCCTTTAATCTGAGGTAACAGATGGTACCTACTCAAAAGAAATTCTCCTTGTTTGGCCTCCTTAATTGACATAATACTTAAAATTTTCCCACATTACTTACAAGAACAGCACATGTTTAGAAGTGGGCAAGAGAAGTAGTGCTATGGTACACCTATTGCATTCCAGTTAATGTATGGAGATTTTACTTGGGAAGTTTATGGGAGCAAGAGACATAGAGTTGAAAAGATGAAGGGAAGGAAAAGAGAAATATTTTAAAACTCATCTTGCCCTGAAGTATCCCTAAAATTCCACTATTAGATTGACTTCCTTGGGTTAAGTAGTAAGATTAGGAGGAACAGATCAAGGAGACTATGGTCTCCAAAAAGGCAGACATTATTTAGAAGACAGGAGAGTTCTGGGGATCCACTAAGATTTACATAAACTTTAAATTCATGTAAAGCTTAAGGTGATCTTTTACCCAGTTACCATCTTAAACAGCACTTTCAGAGGGGTGATGGAGCACACAAAATATGGAGCATAACCCAGTGCCAAAAAATCTCTAGTTGAGTTTCTGAAAGTCACAGCTATCTGCCAACATGTGTAGTAGAGGTGGGAAGGGAAAGAACATTTCAAAAGTATTATACATAGGTTTGGGTCAAATCCTTCCTCATGTTTATTTTTATTTCTTAAACTAGGGTTAGCCTGGTCAGCAAACTCAGAGAAGATGCTTTTGGATATTTGTTGATTCCATCACTCACCAATATATTACAACTTTAGAATTGCCATAGAAAATATGCTGTTGAATTCCCATCCATATCAGACATGTCTGATACAGTATTTTTTACTGATTAGCTAAAACTCAGCTTCAGAGTTTTACTCATCATAGTACTTTTAGCAGCCACTACCAAATAATTAGAGTTGGCACATGAGTTAAAGCTCATTTATCATCTCAGAGTTTACAGATTAAGATGTTTACCTAATTATTGCTATAGTATTATTACTAAGTTATCCTTTAAGAGATCTTTATTTTATAGTACCTACAAAATTTCCATCAAACCCAGATCCTTGTCTTTAAAGTCCCCTATTTTGGCATATACCTTAGAGTACACTTGGCTGGACGTTAAATCGCTTAGAAAATTTTCCCTGATACAGCACTTTGTCTCATTCTTTCATGGTACTTTGAAAAATCTCAAATCTTTTATTTGAAGGCAGAGAACTTTAAGTACTCAATAAATACTTGTTCATTTGACTTGATCCAAATTTTCACATCATCACCAATGATAAATTGCATTCAGGCAGTACAGTTCTGTATAACTCGGTCCTTATTTTAATGAGAAATTCTACTGTTTTGCCATTAGAAGGAGGTCAGGAAGTCCACCTTCCATACAAAGAGGTAGAGTTGAATGTCACATGACTATACGTATGCAGCTTTGGAGTTGCTCTACCATGCTACATTGTTTCATTCATGTTAGGCTCTACAAAGCCCAAGTTTTTAGGAACTTAGAAAAATAGGCTTTATCCACTTCAATGACTTTGTAGTCTTTCAGAATAAAATTTATAACTTTAGCCAAATAGATACACTCATGGCTTCCTTGTTATATTCCATGTTTCCCTAAATGTCTTAGAAATTTTTTCTTAAACATGTCAGCTGTATTTGCCTAGTTTTGGAATATTTTTGAAAGATGGTGAATACCTTCTCTATTTTATATGCATATTCATTATATACACACATATATGAAATATTTAAATATTTACAGCTTTTGTGAGCTATGTTAGTGGTATTCTCCACAGGTTCAGTTCTGCTCCTGCATCACTATCTGCCTATTTATTTGTTTATTCAAGCAACAAATATTGAGCCTCTACTGAGAGCCAGGAACTATGACAGGAACAATAGGAAAGATGATACTGGGAGATTGTGGCATTTTTCCTTTTGCTGGTAGATGCAAAACCAACTTCTGCATTCTTTCATTAGAATGGCCATAGGCTAGTGCTTATCTCTTAATTCAGGGACTTTCAAATCAGTTTTGTGTCTTCCATACCAAAAAAACCAAAAACAACCCCCCTCCCCCCCCCACACCATCACACATAAAAAACACCATTAGGGTAGCTTTAATTATCTATTATCAGGCATTATACCATAGATACCATTATCTAGGTCTGTTATTGGTCTATATTAGTATTAAGCTCATTATCAACTACAATCTTTTTATATTCTCACATACAGAGCTGCTAAGTTATATTCCTTCTTTCCCAAACTTGTGCAATTCATTTTCTTATTCTATGTACAATTTTCTTCATTCTCATAAAACTTCATGTCAATATCAGACATATTTTTAAGCCCAGAGAGAATGCTTTGAATTATTATATTGTAGATGTAGTTCTCCAAAATATTGGTTTCTAAAGGTATAAGCATGCTTTTGTCATCATACAAATCACTGATAAACACATGGCCTAGGAAAAGGCCAAACACAAGCCTTGAAGCACAGTATCTCTTCAGTCAGGAACAAATTCCCCTCACTCTTCCAATACCTGGCTTACATTTCTTTATCTTATCTATAAACTTATTTTGAAAGAGTTTGTCAAATGTCCTAATACATTCTTCCTTATCTACATATTTTGCTCCTCCAAACTGTAAATGAAATTACTTTGGAATACCTTCAGCTTAGACCTGTGGATAGACCATTTCCAGTTCTTATGTTAGGGCAAAATGTTGAAAGCATCTCTCTAAGATAAATTCGTCAGTGCATCAGAGGCAGGGCTGGAGATGGAAAGACAGGAAAAAGCAACACAAGAGAGGAATCCATTGACACAATAAAAATGATAGGTATTGAAAGGCCCAACTAAGGCATAGGGAGTAAATAAGGATGCAAGAAATACTATACATATTGGAAGGAAGGATCAATAGAGCTTATTGATTCTGAGGAAGATTCAAGGATGATGCTGGGGCCCTAAAATAAGTAACTTTGGAGGGACATCTAATATTGTAAGATGTAGCATTTGGTATAGAACAGGAGACATTAATTATTAATGTTAATTTCTTTTGAAATAACAAGTATAAAGTCAGAGACAATTCCTTCATTCATGACACATCACTTCACAACATTCTCCATAACTTTCCCCCACTCCCTGCAATGCTAGCTCCTCTGATGTCTAAAACAAATCCATAACTCAAAATGTATGGTATTTGAAGGTTGGGCAAGAGGCTGAGGTTAGAGGTGGAAGAATGTTGGAAATACAGGAGGAGAAATAAAGGAGGACTGAAACAAAGATTAACTGGTCAGTGAGCTAGGAGAAACAAGAGTACAAGGATGAATATGAACTCTCAAATACATCACAGTCTAAAAAGGCACATGGATATCAACCTAATGAGCATAGTGAACTAACTGATTCTATGAAGGTATGCTGGGAACAATGCTCAATGCTCAAAACTCAAAACTCAAGCTCAGGAGCTTTACCAGAGTGTAAGAAAAAAAGATGATGTCATTTAGAACATGCAACATTACTTGAAGAGCGGTGGCTTGGGAGGAGAATCCTAGCAGGTCACTCCAACCATCAGAGGGTAGCTATCATGAGGTAAGAGATCACTGAAGCCACAGAATATGCCCAGGTTTCTGACCACAGAAACAGATAGGCCATAAACACAATGCCCAATTCTTGAACTTCAGTATTTTTGTTGCTTATCAATGAGCAATTAGCACACAATAGGATGTGAATCCAACCCAGGGTTAGAATGAAATGTTTCAAAAATTATGCCTCTACTCTCAAACAATAATACCATAAATTTGCAAGCTGATTTTGGAAGCCAGATGAGCCCATATAAATCAATTTTAACTGGGAAGGTTTAGATCTAATCTCAATTAATAATGAACTTCAAATGGGATGTTGTCTTTTCTCCAGCAGTTACCCAAATAAATATAGATCATTTATATTTTGACTTATCCCCATAGATCTCACTGTTAGGATACTGGAATTATTGTCAATGGCAAAACACAAAAGGAGAAAGAAAAGAAGGGGACTGGGAAAATGAATTTAAGTCCAACTTTTTCTTACTAAACACTTCCCTTCTGTTTTATTATTATTTTCACAGAGCTATTAAATGTCATGTTTGGAGTAAATGTCATTAAAATCCAGAGGCAAATTAGAAAAATAACAACTGAATTTAATAATAAAATATCTGCTTAGAACTATACAAGCTGGTGAAAAGAGAATTCTCTACCTCACCACCCCTCCACTTGTTCCCAGCTCACATATCACCTCCAAACTTTCCTCTCTAAAAGGACATCCAGTGGTGTACTTAGCTAATGAAAGAAAACTATCTCATCGGCTTAGAAATTTTTTAGCTGCTCAAGTTATGAAGTTATGAAAAAACACTTTATTTTACCTGAAAATGTTCTCTTTACAACATGATGCAAACCATCCCCCAAATTGGTGATTTGAGAAATCGTACATGATCTTTAGCAGTTACATTCTTTCTAAATGTCAGCAACATGCCAGCAAATACTCAGATTATAGAATTGGAGTACTCTAATTTTAGAGACTTTCAAAAGGGAATATTTTTTTGTCCCAAAACCACATTAACCTACAGCGAGAAATACTTTTAGGCTATTTTCAAGAGATTATTGCAATGTTCAGATGTCCTGCTTAATGATAAAAGTCAGATCGCTACATTTTGATGGTCTTTTAGAGATACTGATCTGATTGTACTGCACATTGTCATAGGTTTAGAAATATCTAAGACTCTTGCTTTCTAGCTTGATCTACAAATTTATTTTAGTAATTACTCAACCTAATTGTTTTACCTTCTTAAAATTTCTTAAAATTATCATAAATCATTGTAGTGGGGGGAAAAGGGACAACTATTCATTTAATACTTTGTTTTTTTCCAGATAGTGAAAAAAATGACATATATTAATATATTCACTTCATTTTTTTATAATAACATATTTTTTGAGCATCTACTATATGATGATTCTTTGCTGAGAACATTCCACATATTGTCTCTAAACCTCTCAACAGCCCTGCATGCTAGAGGTCATTAATTTTCCCTCTCTTTTTAAAGATTTATTTATTTTAGAGAGAGAGAGAGAGAGAGAGACCATGAGCAGGGGGAGGGACAGGGAGAGACAGAGTGTGTGGGGGAGAGAGAGAGAGAGAAGAAGACTTCCTGCTGAGCACAGAGTCCAATGTGGGGCTCAATCTCACAACTCTGAGATCATGACTTGAGCTGAAATCAAGAGTTGGATGCTGAACCTACTGAGCCACCTGGGCACTCCTTATTATACTCTTTTAGAGATGAAGCAGCTGAAAAATGACAGACATAAAATTTGAGTTCAGACCTAGGGAACCCAAGTCTCATGCTTTAACTAGATCAAAATGGTATCTTCTATGCAAGACATGATGAATTCATTTACAGACGGTTTTTTGTTCACACTCTTCCCTCAGTAACATCACCCATTGGACTACAATAAATGCAGTTTACTGCAGTAAACATCATTTAAAATCCAGAAGCAAATTAGAAAAATAACATATGCACTTAATAAGAAGATTTCTGTCTAGAACTGCATAAACTGGAGGAAAGAAAATCTCTGTACCACCATATGCTGCCACAGACATCTCATAATAATGCAGATATCCAGTGAAAGACAATTATCTCACTGACTCCATAAATGAGAGAATATGTACATAGTTTGAAAGGTGCCCCCCCACATGCATACCAGTAGCCCCTGTAGCTGAGAATCACTGCTATCTAGATATCTTCACAGCATTATGATTATCTAATTTAATAATGGACCTATTTAAAAAGGGTCACCTGAAAGACATGTTTGAACTTCCATAAAATTACTACTGTAAACATTACGCACTATGATTAAAGTTTCTTAAGAATCATTTGGATGCACTGTTAAAGTTCAGTTCTGGGAAAATTTGTTTTTCCTAATGAAAGAAATAAAAATGGTGAGGATGCAGAGAGGGAGGAACACTCTTACACTGTTGGTGGGAATGCAAGTTGGTGCAGCGCCTTTGGAAAAACAGTATGGAAGTTCCTAAAAAAAGTTTAAAGTACAGCTATCTTATTACCCATCAATTGCACTACTGGGTATTTACCCTAAAGATACAAACATAGTGATCTGAAGGGGCACCTGCATCCCGATGTTTATAGCACAATAGCCAAACTATGGAAAGAGCCCAGATGTCCATCAACAGATGAATGGATAAGGAAGATGTGAGATACAAACACACACGCACACACACACACACTGGAATATTACTCAGCCACCAAAAAATGAAATCTTGCCATTTTTCTCAGACTCATTATTGACATTTTGAACCAGGGGATTCTATATTGTGTGCATCGTAGAATGGTTGGTAGCATCCCTGGCCTCTACTCACTATATGCCAGTAGTACTCCACAGTTGTGACAAACAAGTGACTCCTGACATTGCAAAATGTCCCCTAGAGGCAAAATTGCCACCTAGTTGAAAATCACTGCTCAACTATAGTGTGCGTGGGTTGGGGGTGGCTTTGTGTGGAGTGTTTACCCCAAAATAGGCCATTTGGATTGATAACTGAAGGAGGAGTATGGATCAGTAGATATTAAATTTGTGGCATGAAGCGGGTAGGAGGCTTTGGGAGATGGGAGAGTCTCAGTGTTCTAAGAAGGAAGCCCAAGACATCAAAGATCCTAGATGGAAATGACAAGTAAAGGAACTGAAGCCCAGTATGGACTAATATAGACTGTGCTGAGGCAGTGTTACTACTAATGTTGAGAGATGCACCCATTCGGCCAGTCTGTGTAGACCATGGTCAGAACTATGAACAGTGAGAAACACTAAATGGTTTTTAGCAGGAAAATGACAAGATATTGAATTCAACCAGGATAATGGTAGGAGTTGGAATGAGGGCAAGACAGACTACAAGATTATCTTAAGTGAATGAGGTTAGGACTGGGCAGGTGTATTAACAGCAATGACAAGAGTAGCAGGGGTATGGCTAATTGGCCAATGGTATAAGGCTTAAGAACATGTATATATGTATAATCTTCCTACCTATTTTAACAAGATAGTCAATTTGAAAGAATATTGGAAGGCCTTTGTAGGATAATACCAGCTAACCCTCCCAACATTGCAACCCTTAAGGAGGGAAGGTGGGCATGGTGCTGAAGGAACAGCTTCCACTGGAAAGGAGCACAGAGGAAGGAGTCTTATAGGAGACAAGGAAAGAGAGAATGTTTGTTGGAGAGGTTAAAGATACAAGGCTGTTTTATCTTCCTCAAACTCCTGAGGATACTGTTGGATGCAGGGGAAGGAGGGGTAGAGTCTGGGGTTAGAGGAAAGGAGATATAACTATTTCCAGGGGAGACAGCCTGGCATGGTTTAGATGTCTGGGGATCCTGACCCTCTGGGAAACAAAAAGGGAAATCTGAGAATGTGGTACAGCTGGACGCATTCTGAATATCTTGTGGAGCAGAGTGGGTAATTGCATCTAACAGGGAGACGTGGAGATTTTGGTATCATGAAATAAATCTTTCTCAATACCCACTTTTATAATGCTACACTTTAACTTATTCCTCCCCAATCCTTTCAGAAACATATAAAACCAGTAAGACCTTTTACAGCCTATCTTTTGCTTCACATGAGCTTTGCTCTGCCTAGCCTGGTCTTATCATTTTCAAAGCATGCCTTGATCTCTTTCCCTGTTCATGTCCCTCTTCAAACCTTACCCATTTTAGAAGGGCTACCCCATATCCTGCTTCCTCTATGGCACCTTCCCAGACCACTGTGCCCACAAATGTTGTCTGCTCTTCTTTTTATTTAATTTTTTTAAATTTATTGTCAGAGAGAGAGGGAGAGAGAGAGAGCAAGCACAGGCATTGTCTGCTCTTCTTAATTGACACTTAATTAAAGACTGCTTTGGGGCTTCTTTTATATTGGTATCTTATATGTTAACTTTTCATGGTTATGAATTTGTTGTTTCTAAAATTGAATTGCAAATTTCTTGACATCCAGAATCAGGCTCTGTGTTTCTTATACTCCAAAAAGCCCAACATAAGACTTGATAAACAAAAGTCGCTCAACTGTTCGTTTAATTAATGCACTGGTTAATATATATCACTTTTCTGGGAGAGATGCAGAGGAGCATTGGAGTCCCTGCTATGTGGCGTGTAGACTTGAGGAGTGAATCTGTCTGTGCATTATTTTTTTTTTCTCCTTTGCACAAAGGCTCTGGAATACAAAGAGAGGGAATCTGACACTTTTTTGCTCATTTAAAGAGACCCTATTGGGGATTCTGGGTGGCTCAGTTGGTTAAGCATTTGCCTTTGGCTCAGGTCATGATCTCAGGGTCCTGGGCTTTCATATTGGGCTTTCTGCTCAGTGAAGAGTCTACTTTTCCCTCTGTGCTCTCCCCCACCCCCATTCTCAAATAAATAAAATCTTTTCAAAAAAATAAAGAGAACCTATTGTCTTTTGTCAGACAACTTTAGGATAGACACAGACTGGCAACTTCAAGTCTTCAGCTTTAGCAACAAGGAGGTGAGAACAACACTGGGCATAGATGCATTTGTCAAGAATACAGTGAAGGACCTGATTGAACCAGATCACCCATGGGCAACTATAAGGACATCGGGTCAAGGGAAGAACGGGTGGGTAAAGGATGTTAAAAGGAGATGACAATTATTCAGTAATTTGCCTCAAGTTTGTGTTCTGAAGTTCATATTGTGAATTGCTGTGAAAAATTTCAGAAAGAGTAAGCAGATGTTCATTTATCAATGAACATACTTTTACTTCTGTGGTCACAATTGGAAATACATCTTCTCAAATTTGCATTTTCAAATCCTTAACTGAAACAAAACATGTGAGGAAAAGAGAGATGGTCTCAGCAAAGAAAGGAAGAGTTGTGATGTGTACGTGTTTGCTGGCCACTTTGAGCATTTTTAAACAAAAATGCGGTTTTTACTCTGTTTTGTAAAATGACATCTTTGCCAAACTCTCCTCTCCATTAATACAGATAATGGTAGAGCCATTTTCCCAACCTGTCATTGTTTAATTGTTCTTTGGCAATTGACAGATACTCCATCTCCCTCTGGGCTGGGGGTGGGGGCAGTTGAGAGCTAAACCAGGCAAAAGCAACAAATCTCTGACTAATGCCAAGCATGGTGGGAGAGTTAATGCGTTGTCTTTTCATATTATCTTTTTGTTATTCCAGCTCAGGTTTGTTTTCACCATTAATAATAACATTGATGTGTGGTGAGTCCTTCAGCAAACCTGAAACCAAAAACTCACTTGTTTTAGACTAGGAGTTCATATTCCAAGTCTCATTGGCCCACTTGAGTCAATTTCACTTAGATTTGAATCTAAACCTATGGCCAGTTCAGAAATTCCTGCTCATTTGGAATAGGCTACCTACAATGGCTGATTTAAAATTCAGGGCCAAGAACTTCTTTTTCTTCATTTGTCTTTGCAATAAGGAAGCTTTCACTAATCTAAGAGTTTGCAACCCTGGATGCACATTAGAATCACCGTGTGTGGTGAGTGGTGGCTGTTAAAATATATTGGTAACTGGGGTCCACCCAAGACCAATGAAAATAAGATCTGTGGGAGCAGGGCTCAGAAACTGATAGTTTTTTAAAGCTCCCCAGATGATTAAGAACCACTGTTATAAGCACATGACTTAGGAACAGGGAACTCTAATTTGAGAAACTGAATAGAGTACATCTCTTCTTCCTCCCATTTGAAAGTTCAGGATCACTAACTTTTTCCTTGTTGGACAACTAAAGGTCAACTTAATCTAATTATTGTTAACTTCTATCCCCTGTGATATGTGCTGATTCTCGCAAGGTTTGAACTTGTTGGATCTGGACACTTTGCTGCTATTAGGAGACATTTTCTATAGGTGAGCTTTTTCTGGAACTGTGTTGGTTTCCCATGGGTGTGGTTAATAAAGGAATCAACACATTTATTTTTTTCAGGATTCTCCTGAAAATAGTGCTTTCCTTCAAGTGTGCAAAGGTATAATGCAAAGATAAATTGTATACACTTTTAGAGCAGGGATTAAATTGAGTTTAAAAGAAAAACCCAGATAGTTTGATTTTGTATTTACTAACCGTGAATTATTATTAAACATTGTTTAACATAGTTATGGCTTTCTCATGCTTGTGCAGAATCAGCTTACTAAATATCTTATTCAAATTGGGTTTAAGGACCAATCTCACATGCTTTTCAAATTTTGACAGCTCCCAATAGGAGTCAAAACTTAGTGGTTTTTTATTCAGACCTTTACTCTAGCAACCATTTATACTTTCATAGAAAAGGCATCTCTGGATTTTCAATATCTTGGAACTTTATTCTTACCTGATTTCAGTTGGAGAAAGCAGAAAACCACAGAGAAATGTTGTATAGATTTTGACCTTGGTAAAACTACTCATTGTTTCCTCTCTCATGGAAAACTGAGTATTTCTCCCAGTGTTCGCTCCCTCTCATTTGGGATTGGCTATGTGTTAATGTGCCTTGGCACTCTTATCAATCAGAAAAAACCTAGACATGGGACGCCTGGGTGGCTCAGTTGGTTGAGCAGCTGCCTTCGGCTCAGGTCATGATCCCAGCGTCCTGGGATCGAGTCCCACATCCGGCTCCTTGCTGGGCAGGGAGCCTGCTTCTCCCTCTGCCTCTGCCTGCCACTCTGTCTGCCTGTGCTCGCTCGTTCTCTCTCCCTCTCTCTGACAAATAAATAAATTAAAAAAAAAAAGATCTAAAAAAAAAAAAGAAAAAACCTAGAGGCATACATTTCTTGCTTAAAGCTTTAGTAACTGAAGTCTCAGTTCTTTGGGATAAGATAATTAGACAGAACATGAGTTCTAAGTACTTAAAAATATATTTAAACAAGAATATTTTTTCTCCATGGCACAATAGAAATAAGACTCTTATTTTAAAAATCATACTGAAAGCCTGATGAAAGTTTCTTAATATTCTCATACATAAAAAATATTTTCCAAGAATATCGAGATTTCTCTTATTCCATTCTTTGGAACACACTTGAAATATAATGCTTTCATTGATATGATCTAGAAATTAATTAGATGTTTATAAAAGTTAATTTAATTGACAAAGGACATGTCAAGAATTTTCCATGTTATTGCATTATTAAGGATTGGTAAGTGTCCATATTGGTAATGGAACACTGTTTAGTACCTGCAGAAGAAAAATATATCTTTCACGAAGGTATAAAAAGGCACCACTAAAATTACATGTGTAATGAAGATAAATATAAAAGTCTTGAAATAAGGAATTAATGTTACCCATTATCTTCCTTAGTTTTCCACTTAGGATTTGTATAGGGTCTTTCACATAATGAACAAAAGGATGATGTTTTATCTTGTGAATTCATGTCTTAACTCATTAGAATACAATGATGATTTATGTATTACAAAGTAGAAATGAAACAAAAACTGTGACTGACTATATTGTGTATATGATACATCACTTCT
Source organism: Mellivora capensis (assembly GCA_004024625.1). Lineage (NCBI taxonomy): Eukaryota > Metazoa > Chordata > Mammalia > Carnivora > Mustelidae > Mellivora > Mellivora capensis. The sequence goes on from PISX010007219.1 coordinate 41,462, forward strand.
TTGCTTACATTTGTAATATTCAGCTGTCTCAGCTATTGATTTCCATAAAAAAAGATCAGATAAATTATATAGTCAGTATAATTGAGCACAAAATTACTGCTGTGAATATTATTTTAAGTGAGTGAATTGTCATAAGAATCTCTGCTTTCCAACAATTCCAGGGTATAAATCACCTTGAACTTGTATCAAGAAGAGCAACCTCTTATATTTCTACCAAGTCTCTACCAGTCATCTACACAATCTCATCCCTTGTGACTGTCCTGTTTTTAGTCAAACATCCACACATACATCTTAGAATTATTTTTGAGGGCATACTACATGTAAAGCTAGATGCTGTATAGAGACAAAGATGAATGAGACACAGTTCCTCAACACAGTAAATTCCACTTTTAGCTGCAATATAGTCAAAGTATGTCAAATAACAATAAGAAACATTAAAGTAAAGCTCATAGTGGCTCAAAGGAGGGAGAAATACCTGGGTTGGGTACTAAGGCAAACTCATTAGAAGAAATAATACTTCATCTGCTCATGCATTAAACAAATACTGGCAATGAGCATAGTAAGATTCAAGAGGAAGTGGTAGGGAGAATGGGAGAATGATAGATTTTTAACAAGTAGGGGGAAGATTTTCAAGGAAAACAAATAGTGCAAAAAACTACTCCTGAAGGAACATTCATTGAAATGATACATAATTTTCTATAAATCAGGAATTAGAGATAAAGCTTTAAATTTTTTAGAAACTCAGTTCATTTAAACTAAAACCACACCAACATTTCAGCCATTTCTTCCACTCACTCCCTCTCCCTGCCTTCTGGGAACCACCAATCTGTTCATATTTGTGAGCTTGGATTGGTTGGTTGATTGATTCCATATGTAAGATCAAATGGTATTTATCTTTGTTTGATTTAATTCACTTAGCATAATTCCCTCAGGATCCATCCATGCTGTGGGAGTTGGCAAGATTTAATTTTTTTATGGCTGAATAATATTCATATATATATATATATTAGAATATACACTGTAATTTCTTTATCCATTCATCCATCATTGAATACTTAGGTTATTTCCATGTCTTGTCTACTGTAAATAATTTTGCAGTGAACATGGTGGTGCACATATTTTTCTGAATTAGTGTTTTCATTTTCTTTGGATAAATACAGAGAAGTGGAATTGCTATATCATAGTATAATTCTATTTTTAATTTATTAAGAAACCTCCATACTGTTTTTACATGGTGGCTATAACAATTTACATTCTACCAACAGTGAATGAGGATTCCTTTTTCTCCGTAACCTTGCCAAAGTCATTTTTACAGGTGTGATGTGATATCTCATTGTGGTTTTGATTTGCATTTCCCTAATGATCACTTATGTTAAGCATCTTTTCATGAGTCTGATGGTCATCTGTATGTCTTCTTCAGAAAAATGTCTATTCAGATACCTTGCCCATTTTTAAAAAAAAGATTTATTTATTTTAGAGAGAGAGGGAGAAAGAGAGAGCAAGTGGGGGGAGGGGGGAAGGAGAGGAAGAGAGGAAATCTCAATCAGACTCCCCACTGAATATGGAGCCTGATATAGGGCTTGGTCTTGCAACCCTGAGATCAGGATCTGAGCTGAAATCAATGGTCGGATGTTCAACTGAGACACCCAGGCATTCCTCTCTGCCCACTTTTTAATCAAACAAATTTTTTAAAAAATTTGTTTTAAAAATATTTAATTATTTGACAGAGAGACAGAGAGCACAAGTAGGTAGAGCTGCAGACAGAGGAAGAGGAAGAAGCAGGCTCTCTACTGAGTTGGGAGCCTGATGCAGGAATCAATCCCAGGACCTTGGGATCATGATCTGAGCTGAAGGCAGTCACTTAACAGATTGAGCCACCAAGGCACCCATTTAATCAAATTTTTTATTGTTGTTTTTGCTCTTGAGTTGAATGAGTTCTTCACAGATTTTGGATATTAACCCCTTATCAAATATATGATTTGCAAATATTTTTTCCCCTTTAGTAGGTCACATTTTTATTTTGTTAATGGTTTCCTCTGCTGTACAGAAGATTTTTAGTTCAATACAGTACCATTTGTTCATTTTTGTTTTTGTTGCCTTTACTTTTGGAGTCAGATCTAAAAAATCATCACCAAGACCAATATCAAGAAGCCTACTACCTATGTTTTGTTCAGGGAATGTTGTGGTTTCAGGTATCATGTTCAAGTCTTTAATCCATTATGAGTTTATTTTTGTATATGATGTAAGAAAGTGGTCTAGTTTCATTTTTTTTATATGGTCATCAAGTTTTTCCAACACCACTTCTTGAGAAGACTGTTCTTTTTCCATTGTATATTCTTGACTCCTTTGTCATAAATTAATTGACTACATATGCGTGAATTTATTTCTGGGCTTTCTATTCTGTTTCATTGATCTATGTTATCTATTTTTATGCCAGTACCATACTGTTTAACTTACTAAAAGACATTTAAACTTAGGTTTGAATCACGGGAAAGAATATTCCAAGTAATGGTAACAATAGGCCCTAAGATAGATACAAACTTAACATGTTTGAGGTATGGTAAAAACATGACTATAGCTGAAGCAGTTGTCAAGGGGGTAGTGGTAGAGGATAATGTCAGAAAGGAAGTTAAGGATTTGCTCTAATAGGACATAGGCCACATAAGGGTTTTAAACTTTATTTTAAATACACTGGTGACTCACTGGAGAAATTTAAGTAGCAATTTATGTGATCAGATATTTAAAGAAAGCATGGTGGTTTCTAGGACAAGAATCAATCAAAGAAGACCAAGAGTAGAAGCCAGAAATTAAGTGTGGAAGTTCTTGAAATGGTCTATGTGAATGATGATAGTGACTTGGCTTATGGTGGTGATTGTTGAGATGGAGCAAGAAAGACTGAGTCATTATTAATTTTGAAGACAGAGTGAATAGAATTTGTTGGAGTAGTCATGGATAGTCAGAAAATCATAGAAATTAATAATAACTCCTAGGGGCGCCTGGGTGGCTCAGTGGGTTAAAGCCTCTGCCTTCGGCTCAGGTCATGATCCCAGGGTCCTGGGATCGAGCCCCACATTGGGCTCTCTGCTCAGTGGGGAGCCTGCTTCCCCCTCTCTCTCTGCCTGCTGCTCTGCCTACTTGTGATTTCTTTCTCTGTCAAATAAATAAATAATTTTTAAAAAATCTTAAAAAAAGAATAACTCCTAGATTTGTTTTACACTTGAAAGCTGGGTGGGCAGGGATGCCATTTTCTAGAGTCATGAAGAGGTGGGAGGGATTAAATTAGATGCCTATTTGACATTCAAAGGAGAGGTCAGTTAAGCAATTTGTAACACAAGTTGGGAGTCTCAACAAGAGATTAGAATTGGAGATACAGATTTAGGAGTTTTAGGCACATTGTGTGATTAAAGCCATGAGACTGGATAAGGTCACCCCTCAGGAGAAAGCATGACTAGAGAATGGGGCAAATGTACATCCTTAGAAAGTCTAATGAATTACCAGAGAGGGAGAAACCAAGAAAGAATAAGGAGAAGGAAAGACTGTTCTAATTATTAATTATCACATTGAACTGCAATGTTACAATGTTCTCAGAAGCTGTTGTAATATAAAAAAGGATTTTTCATCCTTTTGTGTCTTTGCCAACTGACTTCAGACTGCTATACGTTTTGATTATTACTTCCCATCTAAGATGTGAGTTCTTTTTTCTTTTTTAAAAACTTTTTTTAGAGGAGAGGAGGGGCACAAGGAGAGAAAGAATCTTAAGCAGGCTCCACGCCCAGTGCAGAGCCTGATTCAGGTCTCAATCTGACAACCCTGAGATCATGACCTGAGCCAAAATCAAAAGTCAGACACTTAACTGAGTGAGCTATCCAGGTGCCTCAAAGATACAAGTTCTTAATTTGTTGTGTCTAATATGCAGTGTGCCAATAGATTAGATACCTTTTCTTGTTGAAGCAGAGTGACAAGCCTAATTAGACAAAAATGGCCACTCTCACCACTTCTTTTCAACATTGTACAGTGTACAGTACAAAAAAAAAACCAGTTTTACTTTGAGTAAAAAAATATAAAAATTGGAAAGGAAGAAAAAAAACTATTATTATTTACAAATGATGTGATTGGCTAAGTAGAATATAGCACATAATCAACATATTGTTAGGAGAGTTTAAAAGAGCAATTGGACATAGAAAAAAATACAAAACAAACTGCACATCTATGCAACAGCACAAACTGAAAATACATTTAAAAAATAAAAATTATTTACAATTACAATAAAAAATGTTTAGTAATAAATCTAAGAAAAAATTTGTAAGACTTTTATAGAAAGCAGTGCAAAACTTCAAAATAAAGTTATTAGTTTTCCCCAAATTAATCTATAGATCCCATGAAATTCTATTAAAAAACTCAACTGGGTGTTTTGAGGAACCTGATTAGCTATTTCTAAAATATCTAAGAAGGGTGGATGCCCAAGATAGCTAAGTCATCCCAGAAGTAGAATAAGGTGGGGTGGCTCAGTCAGTTAAGCATCTGCCTTCAGCTCAGGTCATGATCCCGGGGCCCTAGGATCAAGCCCCACATAGGGCTCCCTGCTCAACAGGGTGTTTGCTTACCCCCATCTAACCCTCTCCCCCGAGCTCATGCTCTCTCTCTCTCTTGCTCTGCTCTCTCTCTCAAATAAACAAATAAAAACTTAAAAAAAGAAGTAGAATAAGGGGAAGATTTAAGCTACTAGATATTAACATTTATTATATACCTATTGGAATCAAGATAGTGAAATATTGGTGCACAGATGGATATACTGGCCTGAACAAACCAGAGAACCCAGAAACAAAACTAGCACATAAAAAAGAATTGATATAGGATAGAGGTGACATAATATATCTTTGGAATAATTATGAACTGTTACATATGGAAAAAATGAAATTGGATTCTTACTTCACACAAAGCACAAAATTCCACTTGAGCAGGATTCAAAGAGTTCAATGTGAAATGCAAAACTTAAACTGTTTAGAGGAAGTATAAGAGAATATATTTTTAAAAAAAGAGAATATATTATATTGGTATAGAGAAGGATTACTCAAATGTGACACAGAAACACTAGACATAAAAAGTAAGTAAGGAACATTAAAATTTAGAATTTCTATGCATCATAAGGCACCAAAACAAACAAACAAATAAATAAGGACCACAAACATGGAAAACATGTTTGCAATATACAAAATGGATAAAAATATTCATATACAGAATTAGGGTGGTGACATTGCAAAACTTCAAGGCAGACAATCACATTCTTTTCTGAGTTCATGGCAGCCTCTGCTTTTGAGAATGTATATGGTATCATTGCCTAAAATATATTAAGCTATATTAAAAAAACTCATAAGCAATAAAACAAACAACAAAATTGAGTAGGTTAAAGACAGATATTTCAGGGGCGCCTGGCTGGCTCAGTGGGTTAAAGCCTCTGCCTTCGGCTCAGGTCATGATCTCAGGGTCCTGGGATCGAGCCCTGCATCGGGCTCTCTGCTCAGCAGGGAGCCTGCTTCCCCCTCTCTCTCTGCCTGTCTTTCTGCCTACTTGTGATCTCTGTCAAATAAATAAATAAAATCTTAAAAAAAAAGATATTTCATGATAGAGCAAATGCAAATGAGCTATATATGTCATAATAAAATGCTAATCTTTAGTATTAATTAGAAAAAAGTAAACAAAAATCACAAAGAGATTATTTTATACTACAATTTGCAAATTTAAGCTGACTGATAATACTAAATGCTGGTAAGGATGCAGATGACTTAGAGTCAGAATTACGTGTCATATAGAAAAGTAGGAGTCTTCTTATTAAAAAAATGTAAGTGAAATCTTTGAGCTCTACATAACTGAATAAAAATGCCACATTTCACAGGAAAATATGAAACACCTCTCGAGTAAATAGGATCCTGTAAATATATGGATTTAACAAATAATGACCTCTAAAAATGTCTTTGAATTTCATCATAAAGCAAAAGACATAATATCTTTTTGAGCATGGAAATGGATATTTTCCTAAAAGTCTCCTGTGGAACCTTGTATAAGTAAATAACCCATTTTCTTCTCTTATTGATGGTGTCTTGGTAATCCAGAAGATACAGTTTAAGGGTAGAAATTATCTTCTGAACTTTCCAAAACTCTCCAAAAGGTGGCTGAGTAGCAGCCTGTTAAATTGAAGGAAGATATTCTCATTCAAGAGGAATTTAAATTTCATTAAAAAAAAGGGGGTCCTTCCTAAATAGTCTTGAGGTCTGAACTTTTTGCTTGTGGTACGTGCTGCTCTTAAAAGCGGCTCAGTTTTATTATATGTAAAAAACAATCTTCCAAGGAAAATAATAAATACATTTCTAATTTGTCCTTGTGGGATTATTCCATTGGAAAAAATTATGTGAAGCCTTGGGACAGGTATCCCAAAACAGTTGGAAGTCCAGAGCAGTGGGGAAGGGATTCAGCCTGAATGTTTTGTCTGCAGAATCTGAACTTTTAAAATTTTATTCCTTCTAAGTTTTGTTTGAGACATCTTTGTTTCTCCAGCCATTCCTTACAGACATTCATTTTTAAAATTTAGTTAAGGATTATTTTCATGGGCTTACTCTGTAAAGTCTTGAGTAACAAAGAAAAATGCTCTTAACTTTTTCTTATCTAGATATTTACTCAATACTTCACTACAGTTGTTCTTAATCTTTATGGAGCTAAAGATTCCTTTAAGAATATTATAAAAACTGTAATTCAACTCCCACAGAAAAATTTTTATAGACACATGTAAGTTGAAGGGTATTGTAGTCCCTCAGGTTAAGCACCATGATGTGTGTGTCTGTGTGTGTGTCTGTGTGTGTTTAAGAGACCATCCTTTCCCCATGGAGCATTTTTGGCTTCCTTTTCCATTCCTACTATAGCAGGCATTTAAAAAAATTATTTAATTTTTAATTTCTTTTCAGTGTTCCAGAATTCATTGTTTATGCACCACACACAGTGTTCCATGCAATATGTGCCCTCCGCAATACCTACCACCAGGCTCACCCAACCTCCCACGCCCTCCCCTGCAAAACCCTCAGTTAGTTACTCAGAGTCCACAGTCTCTCATGGTTCATCTCCCCCTCCAATTTCCCCTGAATCTCTTTTCCTCTCCATCTCCGCATGTCCTTGTGTTATTCCTTACGTTCCACAAATAAGCAAAACCATATGATACTTGACTCTCTCTGCTTTACTTATTTCACTCAGTATAATCTCTCCCAGTTCCATCCATGTTGATACAAAAGTTGGGTATTCATCCTTTCTGATGGAGGCATAATACTCCATAGTATATATGGACCACATCTTCTTTATCCATTCATCCATTGAAGGGCATCTTGGTTCTTTCCACAGTTTGGCAACTATGGCCATTGCTGCTATGAAATTGGGGTACAGATAGCCCTTCTTTTCACTACATCTGTATCTTTGGGGTAAATACCCAGTAGTGCAATTGCAGGGTCATAGGGAAGCTCTATTTTTAATTTCTTGAGGAATCTCCACATTGTTCTCCAAAGTGGCTGCACCAACTTGCATTCCCACCAACAGTGTAAGAGGGTTCCCCTTTCTCCATATCCTCTCCAACACATGTTGTTTACTGTCTTGTTAATTTTGGCCATTCTAACTGGTGTAAGATGGTATCTCAATGTGATTTTGATTTGAATCTCCCTAATGGCTAGTGATGATGAACATTTTTTCATGTGTTTGTTAGCCATTTGTATGTCTTCATTGGAGAAGTGTCTGTTCATGTCTTCTGCCCATTTTTTGACATGATTATCTGTTTTGTGTGTGTTGAGTTTGAGGAGTTATTTATAGATCTTGGATATCAGCCTTTTGTCTGTACTGTCATTTGCAAATATCTTCTCCCATTCCGTGGGTTGCCTCTTTGTTTTGTTGACTGTTTCCTTTGTTGTGCAGAAGCTTTTGATCTTGCAGTCCCAAAAGTTCATTTTCACTTTTGTTTCCTTTGCCTTTGGAGACATATCTTGAAAGAAGTTACTGTGGCCAGTGTTGAAGAGCTTACTGCCTATGTTCTCCTCTAGGATTTTCATGGATTCCTGCCTCATGTTGAGGCCTTTTATCCATTTTGAGTTTATCTTTGTGTATGGTATAAGAGAATGGTCGAGTTTCATTCTTCTACATATAGCTGGTCCAATTTTCCCAGCACCTTTTATTGAAGAGACTGTCTTTTTTCCACTGGATATTTTTTCCTGCTTTGTTGAAGATTATTTGACCATAGAGTTGAGGGTCCATATCTGAGCTCTCTACTCTGTTCCATTGGTCTATGTGTCTGTTTTGACCAGTACTATGCTGTCTTGGTGATCACAGCTTTGTAGTAAAGCTTGAAATCAGGCAACATGATGCCCCCAGTTTTCTTTTTGTTTTTCAACATTTCCTTAGCAATTCGGGGTTTCTTCTGATTCCATACAAATTTTAGGATTGTTTGCTCCAGCTTTTTGAAAACTGCCGGTGGAATTTTGATCAGAATGGCATTGAAAGTATAGATTGCTCTAGGTAGTATAGACATTTTAACAATGTTTATTCTTCTGATCCATGAGCATGGAATGGTCTTCCGTCTTTTTGTGTCTTCTTCAATTTCTTTCATGAGTGTTCTGTAGTTCCTTGAGCACAGATCCTTTACCTCTTGGGTTAGGTTTATTCCCAGGTATCTTGTGGTTCTTGGTGCTATAGTAAATGGAATCAATTCTCTAATTTCCCTTTCTATATTTTCATTGTTAGTGCATAAGAAAGCAACTGGTTTCTGAACATTGATATTGTATCCTGCCGTGTTACTGAATTGCTGTATGAGTTCTAGTATTTGGGGGTGGAGTCTTTTGGGTTTTTCATATAAAGTATCATGTCATCTGCAAAGAGAGAGAGTTTGACTTCTTCATTGCCAATTTGGATACCTTTTATTTCTCTTTGTTGTCTGCTGTTTCTAGGACTTCTAACACTATGTTTAACAAGAGTGGTGAGAGTGGGCGTCCTTGTCATGTTTGTGATCTCAAAAGGAAGGCTGTCAGCTTTTCCCCATTGAGGATGATGTTTGCTGTGGGTTTTTAATAGATAGATTTTATGAAGTTGTGGGATGTTTCCTCTATCCCTTACTTTGAATCATTTTAATCAGTAACAGATGCTGTATCTTGTCAAATGCTTCTTCTGCATCAATTGAGAGGACCATGTGGTTCTTCTCTCTTCTTTATTGATTTGTTCTATCACATTGATCGATTTGTGATTGTTGAACCACCCTTGAAACCCAGGGATAAAACCCACCTGGTCATGGTGGATAATCTTTTTAATGTACTGTTGGATCCTATTAGCTAGGATCTTGTTGAGAATCTTAGCATCTATATTCATCAGGGATATTGGTCTGAAATTCTTCTTTTTGGTGGGGTCTTTGCCTGGTTTGGGGAGTCAGGGTAATGCTGGCTTCATAAAAAGTCTGGAAGTTTTCCTTCTTTTATATTTCTTGAAGCAGCTTCAGGAGAATAGGTATTATTTCTCCTTTGAAAGTTTGGTAGCATTCCCCCAGGGAATCCATTAGGTCCCGGGCTCTTGTTTTTTGGGAAGATTTTATCACTGCTTCAATCTCGTTACTAGATAACTGGTCTATTCAGGTTGTCAATTTCTTTCTGATTCAGTTTTGGGAGTTTATAGGTTTCCAGGAATGTATCCATTTGGTCTAGGTTGCTTAACATATTGGCATATAACTGTTGACAATAATTTCTGATGATTGTTTCTATTCCCTTGGTGTTAGTCATTATCTCTCCCTTTTCATTCATAATTTTATTAATTTGGGTCTTCTTTCTTTCCTTTTGGATTAGTTTGACCAATGGCTTATCAAACTTATTGATTCTTTCAAAAAACCAGCTTCTAGTTTTGTCGATGAGTTCTACTATATCTCTAGTTTCTATCTCATTGATCTCTGCTCTAATCTTGATTATTTACCTTCTTGTGTGTAGGTTTGTCTTAATTTGTTGTTGATTCTCCAGTTCTTTAAGGTGTCAGCAAGATGGACATTCAAAATGGATGGAGAGATAAAAAGCTTCCAAAACCTGCAAGGATTAAAAACTATGTGACCACCAAGCCTCCACTATAAAAAATATTAAGGAGGGTTCTATAAAAGAAGAAAAACCCAAGAGTGTCATTGAAAAGAAATATATGGAGACAATCTATAGAAACAAGGACATCACAGGAAACATGATGTCAATAAAAATGTGTCTCTCAATAATCACTGTCAACGTGAATGGCCTAAATGCTCCCATAAAATGGCACAGGGTAGCAGATTGGATAAAATAACAGGACCCATCCACATATTGTCTACAAGAGACCCATTTTGAACTTAAGGATACAACCAGACTGAAAGTGAAGGGATGGAGAAGCATCTCTCATGCCAATGGGCCTCAAAAGAAGCCTGGGTTAGTGATTCTTATATCGGATAAATTAGATTTTAAACTAAAGACTATAGTCAGAGATACAGAAGGACACTACATCATTCTTAAAGGGTCTATCCACCATGAAGATCTAACATTTGTAAATATTTATGCCCCCAATATGGGAGCAGCCAACTACATAAGACAACTGTTAATCAAGATAAAAGTCATATTGATATAAATACATTAATAGTAGGAGATCTTAACATGCCACTCTCAGTAATAGACATATCATCCAAGCAGAAAATCAATAAAGAAACAAGAGCATTGAGTGACACATTGGACAGATGGACCTCATAGATACATACAGAACATTGAACCTTAAAACAACAGAATACTCATTCTTCTTGAGCACACATGGAACTTTCTCCAGAACAGACCACATACTGGGTCACAAATCAGGACTCAACTGATACCAGAAGATTGAGATTATTCCCTGCATATTTTCAGATCACAATCTTTGAATCTGGAACTCAACTACAAGAAAAAGTTCGGAAGGAAATCAAACACCTGGAAGCTAAAGACCACCTTGCCTAAGAATGTTTGGATCAGCCAGAAAATCAAAGAAGAACTTAAACAATTCATGGAAACCAATGAGAACGAAGACACTTTGGTCCAAAACCTATGGGATACAGCAAAAGCAGTCCTAAGGGGGAAATACATAGCCATCCAAGCGTCCCTCAAAAAAAATTGAAAAATCCACAATACACCAGCTATCTTTGGCTTCCTTCTCAAATGTTAGTTCATTCTATAAACAGTGGTTTATTTCTGGGCTCTCTGTAGTGTTCCGTTGATCAGTCTGTGAGTCTACTTTTATGCCAGTACCACATTATGTGTGGTTGTTTTGTTTTTTGTTTTGTTTGTTAGTTTGCAAGGAAGTGTAATGTTTCAGCTTTGTTCTTCTTATGCAAGATTGCTTTGGCTATTTATGAATTTTGTGATTCCATACAAATTTTGAGATTATTTTTTTCTATTTCTGTGAGAAATATCATTGGAAGTTTCATGGGAACTGCAATGAATTACTATAGATGGCTTTGAGTAGTATGGACATTTTAACAATATTAATTCTTCCAATTCATGATCATGGAATATCTTTTTTACTTATTTGTGTCTTCTTCAATGTCTTAAAACTTTCAGTGTGTAGGTCTTTAATTTCTTTGGTTAAATTTATTTTTAAGCATTTTATTGTTTTTGATGTTTGTAAATGGGATTGTTTTCTTAATTTCTCTTTCACACAGTTCATTGTTAGTGTATACAAACACAGCTGATTTTTATATATTGATTTTGTATTGTGCAACTTTACTAAATTTGTATATTCTAACAGTTTTATGATGGAGTTCTTAGTTATTTCTATATATGCTATATGCCATCTGCAAATAGAGAAAATTTTACTTCTTCCTCATTTAGATGACTTTTCTTTTCATTTATTTTTTATTTTTTTCTTGTCTAATTGTTCTGGCTAAGACTATCAGTATTATGTTGAGTAAGAGGTGATAATGGTTATCCTTGTCTTGTTCCTGATCTTAGAAGGAAAGCTTTCAGCCTTTTACCATTTGGTATGATGTTAGATGTGGACTTTATTATGTTGAGATGTGTTCTATCTATACCCACTTTGTGGAGAGTTATCATGAAAGGAAGTTGAATTTTGTCAAATGCACTTTCTGTATTTATTGAAATGGTTTTATGATTTTTATCCTTCATTTTGTTAGTGCTCTTTGACTGATTTGCAGACATCCTTGCATCCCTAGAGTAAATATGTCTTGATCATGATGTATAATCCTCTTAGGGTGTTGCTGAATTCGATTTACTAATATTTTGCTGAGCATTCTTGCATCTATGCTAATCAGGACTATTGACCTGTAATTTTCTTTTTTAGTACTGTCTTTGTCTAATTTTGATATTAGGATAATACTGGCTTTATAAACTAATTTGGAAGTATTCCTTTATCTTCCATTTTTTAAAAAGAGTTTGACAGGATTGGTATTAAATAATCTATAAATGTTTGGTGGAATTCACCAGTGAAACTTTCTGGTCCTGGACTTTTTTTTTTTTTCAGGGAGAGATTTTTGATTACTGATTTAATCCCCTTACTAATAAATGCTCTATTCAGATTTTCTACTACCCAAAACCATCTATAGTAATTCATTGCAGTTCCCATGAAACTTCCAATGATATTTCTCACAGAAATAGAAAAAAGAATCCCAAAATTTGTATGGAATCACAAAATCCATAAATAGCCAAAGCAATCTTGCATAAGAAGAACAAAGCTGAAACATTACACTTCCTTGCAAACTAACAAACAAAACAAAAAACAAAACAACCACACATAATGTGGTACTGGCATAAAAGTAGACTCACAGACTGATCAATGGAACACTACTTCTTCCTGATTCAGTTTTGGTAGGTTCTGTATTTCTCAGAATTTATCCATTTATTCTAGGTTGTCTAATTTGTTGGCATATAGTTATTCAAAGTAGTATTTTATGATTTCTTATATTTGTGTGATATCAGTTATAATGTCACCTCTTTCATTTCTGATTTTATTTGAATCCTTTCTTCTTTTTTCTTGGTAAGTCTACTTAGGTTTTTTTTTTTTTTTTAATCTCCCTGAGTTTTCTATTTTCATAGTTCTCTTAATAAACTAAGTAATTGTCATATAACATCACAGATTTTCTGTGACTTATGATAAGGTTACATCCTGATAAGCTCATCAAAAGTGGAATATATAGTAAGTTAAATATACATTCAATACACCTAACCTACCCAACATCACATGCAAAAGAATGTAATTATATTACTATCCTACACCATACACAAAAATTAATTCAAAATGGATTAAAGACTTGAATGCAAGACCTAAAACCATAAAACTCCTAGAAAAGATCATAAATGGTAAGCTCCTTGACATGAGAATTGGTGATGAATTTTTGGATCTGACTCCTAAAGCAAAGCAAACAAAAACAGAAATAGCCAACTAGGGCTACATTAAACTAAAAAGCTTTTGCACAATAAAGGAAATCATCAACAAAATGAAAAAGCAACTTGCTGAATGGGAGAAGATATTTACAAATCATATATACATTAAGGGGTTAATACTTAAAATACATAAAGAACTCCTACAACTCAACAGCAAAAAAAATCTGATTTAAGAAAATGGTGCAGGGGGTGCCTAGGTGGTGCAGTAGGTTAAGCATCTGACTCTTAGTTTCAGCTTAGGTCAAGATTTCAGGTTATAAGATTGAGCCTTGCATCAGGCTCATGGAGTCTGCTTGAGACTCTCTTCCTTTCACTCTGCCCCTCCCCACTGCTCTCTCTCTCTTTCAAATAAGTAAATAAATCCTTTTAAAAAATTGGTGGAGAACCTGAATGTACGTTTTTCCAAGGAAGACATACAGGTGACCAATAGACATATGAAAAGATGCTCAATATCACTAACCATCAAGGAAATGCAAATCAAAACCACATTCCACATCACCTCACATCTGTTAGAAGGCAGGGAGGGGGGTTGTGTGGAGTAAGAAGGGAAAAAATGAAACAGGATGGGATTGGGAGGGAGATAAACCATAATAGACTCCTTATCTCACAAAACAAACTATGGGTTACTGGGGGTTAGTGGGGTAGGAAGAGGGTGGCTGGGTTATGGACATTGGGAGGGTATGTGCTATGGTGAGTGCTGTGAAATGTGTAAGCCTGATGATTCACAGACCTGTACTCCTGGGGCAAATAATGCATTATATGTTAATAATAATAATAACAATAATAATAATAATAATAATAATAGAATGGCTAGTATCAAAGGACAAGAAATAACAAGTGTTAGCAAAGATGTGGAGAAAAGGGAACCTGCAAGTCTAGCTAAAGTTTCATCTATATTTTTTCTTTCAAAAAACCAGCTATTAGCTTCACTGACCTTTTTCTGTTTTCTTTTTAGTCTCTACTTCATTTATGTCTAGTTTGTTATTTATTGAGGTGTAAAGTTAAGTTGCTTATTTGAAATCTTTCTTGTTTCTTGATGTGGGCATTTATCATTGTAAACTTCCCTCTTAGAATGCCTTTGGTTCCATCACATGTTTTGGTATGCTATATTTTCATTTGTCTCAATAATTTTTTAATTTCTCTTTTGATTTCTCCTTTGACATATGTTGTTCAGTAAAGTTTGATCTACACAAACTTGTGAATATTCACATTTTCTTTGTGCAATTGCTTTCTAGTTTTATACCACTGTTGTGGGAAAAGATGCTTTATATGATTTCATTCTTCTTAAATTCATTAAGTCTGCTTTGGTGGCCTAACATATGATCTATCTTAGAGAATGTTAACATGTATCTAATAAGAATGTGCATTCTGCTGTTGAATGGAATGTTCTCAAGATGCCCATTAAGTCCATCTGGTCCAATATATAATTTAAGTCTAAGGTTTACTTACTCAATTTCTGTCTCGATGATTTATCTGTTGTTGAAAGTGGAGTACTGAAGTCCCCTACACTATTGTATTGTTGTCTGTTTCTCCCTTCAGATTTGTTAATATTTGCTTTTTATATTCAGGTGCTCCTATGTTTGGTGCATAAATATTAAAAATATTACAGCCTCTTGATGAGTTGATCCCTTTATTATTATATAATGGCTTTCTCTGTTTCTTGTTATATAGAGTTTTCGGCTTAAAGTCTATTCTGTCTTACAGAAGTATAGCTACCTTTGGGTTTTTTTTTTGGGTTTCCATTTGCATGGAATATCTTTTTCCATTCACTTTGGAAAGGTTCACTTTCAGTGAAAGACTGAAAGGTTCACTTTCAGCCTACCTGTGTCTGCAAAATTGAGGTGAGTCTCATATAGGCGGCTTATTGTCAGGTCTTATTTTATTTTTTAATTCATTCAGCCACTCTACATCTTTTGATTGAAGAATTTAGTACAATTATATTTAAAGTAATTATTGGTAATTGTGGACTTACTATTGTCACTTAAACTAACAGACTAATTGGTTTCTGATTATTTTTAATTCCTTAATTCCTTTCTTCCTCTCTTTCTTTTCCTGTGATTTGATAATTTCCTATAGTGGTCTGCTTTGATTTGTTATTCTTTGGCTTTTGTGTATATACTATAGGTTTTTGTTTTACTACCATGAGACTTACAAAAACCATATTTATACTAGACTATTTTTAAAAATTTATTTATTTGACAGACAGAGATCACAAGTAGGCAGAGAGGCAGACAGAGAGAGAGGAGGAGGCAGGCTCCCCACTGAGCAGAGAGCCTGAGGCAGGGCTCGATCCCAGGACTCTGGGATCATGACCTGAGCCAAGGCAGAGGCTGTAACCCACTGAGCCACCAAGATGCTATAATAGACTATTTTAAGTGTAAAATAACTTTGAACATATAAGAAAGCTCTAAATTTTTACAACCCTTGGATTTTGTTTTTGATGTCACGATTTACATCTTTTTGCATTGTGTATCCATCAACAAATTACTGCCATTATAATTTTTTATTAAGACTTTTATCTTTTAGCCATTATAGCAGTTATAAGTGTTTTTCCTACTACCATTATACTATTAGACTATTCTGTTTATAGTATATTTAGCTTTAACACTAGAGTTTACTTTCATGTTTCCTGTTACTAATCAGCATCCTTTTGCTTCATTTTGAAGAAGTCCCTTTAACATTTCTTGTAAAGCTGGTCTAGTAGTGATAAACTATATCTTCTCTTTAACTGTGCAACTCTTTATTTATTCTTCAATTCTAAAGTAAAATTATGTCAGACAGAGTATTTGGGAATAGCAGATTTTTTTTTCTCTTTTAGCACTTGGAATATATCATGCCACTCCATTCTGGCCTGCAAAGATTCTCCTGAATAAATCTATCTATAGTCTTCCAGAGATTTCCCTGTATATAACAAGTCTTTGTTTTCTCTTGCTATTTTCAATATTACCTTCTTGTCATTAATTTTTGGCTACTGAATTTTAATGTTTCTCTTAGTGTGGTTCCCTGTTGATTCATGTTGTCTTAAGCTCCCTGGGCTTTCCTGATCTGGATCTCTGTTTTTCCAGGGTAGGGAAACTTTCAGTCATTATTACTTCATAAAAGCTCTCTGTCCCTATTAAGTCCCTTAAATAATCTTCACTCTTTTTCATTCTTTCTTCTTTTTGCTCCTCTGAATGAATGAATTCCACTGTCCTTTCTTCCAGCTCATTGGTCTTTTCTTCTACTTGATGTGGTCTGCTGTTGAACACCTCTATTGAATTTTTACATTTGTTCTTGTATTCTTTATTTCTGTTATTTGTTTGGTACTTACCTTTTTGTTGAATTTCTCACTTTGTTAATGCAAGGTTTTCTGATCTGAGAGCATCTTTATGACTAGTATTTTGAATTTATTATCAGGTAAATCACTTATCTCTGTTTCATTAAGTTCTGTTTCTGGAGTTTTATCTTGTTCATTTATTTTAATATATTCCTCTGTTTCCTCATTTTCTTGACACTCTATGTATTACACAAAACCACCACCTTTCTAATCTTGATGGAGTGGTCTCATTTAGGAGATAAACCTTGTCAAGTAGCCTGGCCCATACTCTTGATTGCCTCACAAACTCCATGCTTGTCCAAGATGCCTCATTTATTTTTAGTCCTTCATGTAGTTGAGGGCATGACAAGACCCATCATGTCCCAAAGGGGAGGAGGCAAGTTCCACACATGGATGCAGGCCAATTGGAAGCTGTACCATCAGGTAAAAGCTGGACAAGTATGTAATAGGCACTCTCCAGGAAGTAACTGGAAGGTGGGCATTTTTTTTTCCTATTCCCTCTGCTAAGCTTGTATTTCTGATGAGAAGAAATTTGAGAAATGGGTTGTATTTTTGTAGTGCCTTCATGGTTACTGTATCAGCAGACTCTTTTTTCTCTCTCTAAGCATTCCTTATCTGTGCCACTTATCAATTTATTGCCCTTCAGTTTCATACTTCTTTCCACCACTTTGTCCTTTTATAGCTGGGCTCAAATTTTTGCATTGCTAGTTGGCTCAATGTTAAGTTTTATTAGTAGAGCAGGCTGGAGAAACACTTCAAAGCATAGAGAGGAAGAGAATTCTCTTTCTCCTTTTGAGGTGTTTTAGTTTTAGCTCTCATGGTATGACTGACAGTGGGAGATCCAGGAACATTCAGTCTTCAGCAAATCATTCTAGCCCCTTAGCAGATAGCTTCCTGAAGATCAACTCCAGCCTACTAACATCCTAGCAAACTGCCACTCTCTTTAGCAGGCTACAGTTATACCTTCTTCAACAAGGTCAGATTTGCAGTCTTGGGGTGGGGTAGTGGTTCTTCTCCAGATTTTTTTTTAAAGATTCTATTTATTTATTAATGAAAGAGAGAGAGGCAGAGGAAGAAGCAGGCTCCCCACTGAGTAGGGAGCCTGATGTGGGGCTTGATCCCAGGATTCTGGGATCATGACTGAGCCAAAGGCAGCTGCTGAACTGGCTGAGCCACCCAGGTGTCCCTCTCCTCCAGATGTTTATTTCTGTCTTTGGGTACTCTCCCTCAGCCCTAGAAGCCATTTTTTATTTGTTCTTCCTGCATTCTTTCATCCCCTCTACTTTTATAGTAGCTTACAACTTTCTATTGGTTAATAATCCATTACATTAAATTCTCCCTTTTCAAATTACTAGTGTGGTTTCTGCCTTCTGGCTGGACACCAACACTTAATTTCAACTTCAATGACTTCTGTTTTCAAAGAGTATTATTTAGGTTACTGGTACCACAAAATGTGCCCTGCCCCACCATGCTTTAAAAATAGACTTTGGCAGCAGTTTGTGTCAGGCACTGATATCAAATTTCCCTCTACATGGAGGTACCTGGAAGGATACCCTTGAAGTTAAGCGTATGACTGGAAGTGATGTGTGTTATTTCCATACAGAAGCATCCAATGGCTAGTGCTCAACCTACAACCTACCCTCTGAACACTTATGTCTTTGTTTACTTGGCTGTAATTAACCATTACTAAATTAATTTTTAATATCCATTATTAAATTAATTTTCAATATCTACAGCATGACCCTGTGACTGCCAAAGAGAGTCCCAAGGAAGAAGAATTTTTAGGCAAGAAAATTAATTAGTCAGTGCTATGTTAAAGTATTTTCCCCTCTGCAGAGGGGATATTCTCTGCAGAGAATATGTTTAATATGCTAATATATAATGTCTGTCTCTAAGGAAGAGGCATTTGTCAAATTGCTTTGACCAAGGATCCTATAATTGCTGTAACAGGTGAAGACTGTGGGTTAACAGCTGAACTCTATTAGTGGAATTTTTCTGTGTGGAAGTGACATTCATCTCTTCTGCTCATATTCTTACCTTCTAAGGAATCCTTCCAGGTACCCAGAAAGGGAGAACTGGTGATCAGTAAAGAATTGCAATGTATGCCACAAACTGTCACTAAATTAATTAACAAGAGCACACAAAACGAACTTGTGTTGAGCACTAGGTGTTATATGTAAGTGATGAAACACTAAATTCTACACCTGAAACCAATTTTACCATATACAACTAACTGAACCTAAATAAAAATGAAATTTAAAAAAACATGAGCTTTTTGTGATGGTGGGAACCCAAAGAATATTGTTTAACAGTAGAAATGTCAATTAAGTTAAAACTAAATAACTGACTGTTTGACTCTGTTACATGGTTTGTATTACTTATATATAAGATACCCCAAGGCACATATACTACTATGCTTTTGGTTATTGGAGAAAATCATACAAAAATATTAAATGCTTTATCTCTTACAGTTATTGAAAGAGATTCAATTCTTTATCTCTATGGTTCTACTCAGTGACTGATGCATACTACTGTTCCTTAGCTGTTAGTAGTGTCTGAAAGCTTTAAAAATTATTGATAGCTAAAGATTTTGAATATTTTACAAATTAGTATTCTAAACTAATGTTCAAAAGAGTCATTGATTTCTTTAGGTTTATTCCATTTGACGCAACTTCTTTTACATTTACATCTTTGCATTAGAATCAATTTTTTGCATTAGTAATAAGAACCTAACATGAACCACTGCTGCTCAAGCCCAAAGTATAGTGTGACTAAAAGGGTCTTAACAATTGGGATTCTAATTCTAGCTAGTAAAAATGGAATCAAATAGTCAAATTCTTTAACATTTTTGTCCTTATTTTTTTTCCTGTAAAAAAATAGTAGCTTTAAAATAGTTGATCTCTATGACCCTAGAATTTTTAATAAAAATATTTTATAATTTTAATTCCATATCCCCTATAGGAATGTTCTTATTATCAATGTGATAGTTCATATTTTATGTGATTCATTAATTAATTCATTTATCAAATATTTAATGAGCAACTTCCATTAAATCAGAGTGGGAAGATTGTATTCAGGTCACTGAGATAATTGTATTCAGGTCACTGAGATAATTGGGAACTTTCTCTTTCAACAGTGTGAATGAAAGATCACTGTTGAAGTCACACGAAGTGAAATTATGAGTTTAAACTGCAGGAAGCTACCACAAGGAATAATGAACCCATTTCAAATAAACAAAATTTTACACAGCTCATAATTAAACACGTGAAAAAGTGTTTCAGGGACACAGAATACCATGAGATGGCAGTTGTCCGTTCAATAATAGTTAATAAAAGAAAATATTCATGTTTCAATTTTTAAAGTAGCTAATTATTTTCACTCCCTAATTGACCCTGATGATGAAAAGAAATGACTCTGATGATAAAAAGAAAAGTGATTCCCTGAGATAGAATCGAAAGTGTTGAGTTTGGGAGTTGTGGGCAGACATTGTCCCAGAAAAGTGATTGCCTGATGCTTGAGATTTGTTTTTATGAAGGAATATGGAGGGAGATGCTGTCTTCTTGTTTTTAGGAAACTTCACAGGATGCAGAAGGTGGGATTCATGTTATCACTGTTTTATGTCAAATCTGTTTCACTTAACTTTTGTATTAGGTAATAGGTATTTACAAAGCACTTCATAAAAGAGGAGAGTCATCTAACCCACCCCTATATCTTCTCCCTTCTGAGGAAGATAAAGACAGATGCTAGAGAAGACTTGGAAATAATTGTTTCTTTCATGCTTTTCAGTTCAAGACTGAGACTCTTCCAGAGCTTGAAATCAGGATACATAGTGGTAGACATAGAAAAGTGCTCAGATGGGATTGGGCTCTCACACATGGAGCAGAGTTGCCCCACACTTGTGCATGGAGAGCAATGCTCCTCAACCACATTAGGATCAACATTCCTTTATGTCTCCCACTAACTCAGCTTGGGTTACTATCCTTCTTCTGTGTATTAAGGAATCTAGCTCATGATACACACTGCACAGATACTACATGGAGTGAAACAGAGAAGAGGTTCCAACTCCACCCTGGTTTCAGTTGCTCATTCAGTAAATATGTACTGAATGTCTTCTATGTACTAGACACCAGGTTAGGCGTTGAGGGATATCATGCTGAACAGGAGAGACATACATAGAAAGACAATCTGGGGGTGGGAAGGCCACACTAAAATCCAATAAATAAATAAATTTTGATTAGGTCAATGAAGGAGATAAACATAGTGCTGAGACAGAAATCAATAGTAGAGAGGAGAAATGATATTTGTAGAAACATTTGGGGAGGTTTGTCTATGGAAATGATTTTTGAGAAACTACTTTAGCTGAAACTCAAGAATAAAAAGATGATCACATGGAGACTGTGGAAAAAGTGAGTCAGACAGAAGAAAGGGCATAGGCAATATTCTGGAAATAAGAAAGAGTTCAGTGAGTTCTTGAAATCAAATGAGACCCATGTATTTGGAGTGCTGTGGTAGGGGGAAAGAATGCAGGGAGAAGTGAGACTGGAGTGGTGGCCTGGGGTTGTCATGTAAGGTTTTGCAGGTTGTCTTGTAGGGCATTTTATTCTAAATGCAGTGGGAAGTCACTGAAAGCATTTAACTGAAGTTTAACATAATCAAATCTCTGCTTTAATATTACTTGCTTATATGGGTTGGATTGGGAGGAGACAAGAATTAAGGGATAAAGAACCACTAGAAAGCAGATCAGAGATGATGTTGGAGTAGGAGGGAGGAAGTGGAGATGGACAGAAGTGGACAGACACTGTTAGGTAAAAAGACTGTAGTATATATATGAAAAGGGACATGAAGATTTGCATCATGAAGTATGAATGTAACTCTTGCATATCAAAAGATAATAAAAATAATTTGTAGGTCATGTAGTTCCAGTCCTTTCATTTTGCAAATAAGCCTGAAACCTGGAGATGCAGAGACTAGTTAGTGGGGGACTTATTGTCAAAACACCCATTCTGATTTCCTCTCTGGTACTTTTTCTCCTGTAGAATATTACAAATTGTAAAAATAAAATTATGAAGCATTCATCAATTTTTAATTGGGTACATTTTAAAATTCTAAAAATAAAGCTCATTGTATCATCAGGTAAAATCTGATGAAATCTGTTTATCTTGAATACTGTTTCATCAAGATGACTGGTTGAAGATAAAAAAAAAAAAAAAAAAAAAAAGTGGAGTTTGTTATGTGGAGGAAGAAGGAGACCAGACTTAGGAATATTTAGATGACTTAGAATAGCACAGTATACCCTCAGTTTAACTTCTAAATACCAAGAAAAAAAAATATTTAGTGGGTTACACATGCAGAACTGTAGCCTTTTTTGCAATGTAGTAACCAAATTAGCAGAATATATGACTAGGTAGAGAGAAAGCTCATGCAATTAGAAAGAGTTGCCTCCATTACTGGAACTGTGGCTATCTTTGCATTCTCCCTCCTTCTGGTAACTGAAGTTAAACTACAGGAATCAATCATTGGTATTTAGGGAAGTAGCTGATGTGGTGATAGTAAATACAGTGAGTGCCATATCAGAGGTGAGGCTATATCTTTCCTGGGATAACTGGTTAAGTGGAGGTAGGTTTGCAGATTTTCCTCACTCTTCAAAAACAACTGTCTCCTTCCACTGGCCTGTAACATCATATGAAAATTTCAGAGCATAGAGTTTTCATGTTAGTGGTCATATTGTTTTCTTAATCTACCAACATCTGCCGGCTCTACCACAATACTCTGCTTTTCTATGAGTGCCTGATTTAACTGGACTAATCTCTACCTTTTACTTAGAATGTAAGTAGACCAGGTACAATTTGTTCCTGTCATAAAAACATGAGTTCGATAAATAAATTCAGTAAAGGGGATATTTACAAAATTAATATATTGAAATCTATTACATTTCTATACACTAACAATAAAGTACCAGAAAGAAGAATTCATAAAACAATTCTATTTACAACTATAAAAAAATAATAAAATACCTAGGAGTAAATTTAACCAAAAAGGTGATAGACTCATACTCTGAAAACTATAAAACCCTGAGAAAAGAAATTAAAGATGACATAAACAAATACAAAGATACATATACCATGCTCAGGGATTAGAAGAATTAATATTGTTAAAATGTCTAAACTATCCAAAGAAATCCAAGATTAAATGCAATCTCTATCAAAATAACTATAACATTTTTCACAGAGCTAGAACAAATAATCTTAAAACTTGTATGGAACCACAAAAATCCTGAATAGCCAAGGAAATCCTGAGAAAGAAGAACAAAACTGGAGGTATCGCTCTCCCAGACTTCAAACTATACTGCAAAGCTATAGTAATAAAAACAGTATGGTATTGGCACAAAAACAGACATAAAGATCAATAGAACAGAATAAAGAGTCCAGAAATAAACCCACAGGAATATGGTAAGTTAATCTATAACAAAGGAAGCAAAAATGGACAATGGGGAAAAGACAGTCTCTTCAAAAAAATGCTATTGGGAAAACTGGACAGCTATATGAATCACTTTCTTACAACATATGCAAAAATAAAATGGCTTGAATACCTGAATGGAAAATCTGAAACCATAAAACTCTTAAAAGAAAAGATAAGCAGTAAACTCTTGGACACCGGTCTTAGCAATATATATATATTTTTTATCTGTCTCCTTAGGCAAGGGCAACAAAAACAAAATAAGCAACTGAGACTATATCAAGCTAAAAAGCTTTTGTACAGTAAAAGAAACTTCAAAATGAAAAGACAACCTTCTGAATGGGAGAATGTACTTGTGAATGATATACTTGATAAGGTGTTAATACTCAAAATATATGAAGAACTCATATAACTCAATGCCAAAGAAACAAACAACTTGATTAAAAAGTGGGCAGAGAATCTGAATAGACATTTTCCCAAAGATATATAGATGGCCAACAGACACATGAAAAGATACTGAACATCACTAATCATCAGGGAAATACAAATCAAAAATACCATGAGGTATCACCTCATGGCTATCAGAATGGCTGTTATCAGAAAGAAAAATTAACAAGTGTTGGCAAGAATGTGGAGAAAAGTGAAATCTTGTGCACTGTCAGTGAGAATGCAAATTGGTACAGCCACTAGGGAAAACAGTATAGAGGTTCCCAAAAAAAAATAAATAAATAAAAATACCGTATGATCCAGCAATTATACTTTTGCATGTTTATCCAAAGAAATGAAAACACTAATTTGAAAAAATACATGCACCCCTATGTTTACTGCGGCATTATTTACAACAGCCAAGATATGGAAACCACCTACATAGATGAATAGATAATGAAGATGTATAATGGAATGTTATTCAGTCATAAAAAATGAAATCTTGCTATTTGTAACAATATAGATGAACCTAGAGGATATTAGAATAGGTGAAATAAATCAGAGAAAGACAAATACCATACTATTTCAGTTATATGTAGAATCTAAAAAAAAAAACCAAACCCAATAAACAAATCAAAACAGAAACAGACTCATAAATACAGAGAACAAATTGGTGGTTGCTAGAGGGGAAGGGATGAATGGGAGAAATGGGTGAAGGGGATTAAGAGGTACAAACTTCAGTTATAAAATAAATAAGTCATAGGGATGTAAAGTATAGCATGGAGAATAGAGTCAGCTTTTTATGGTGACAGATGGTAACTAGACTTACTGTGATGATCATTTTGTAATGTATATGATTGTTGAATTACTGTGTTGTATACCTGAAACTAATATAATATTGACTATCAACTATACTTCAACAACAGCAAGAGAATATACAGCTTATACAGCACTAAAAACAAAGAAACGAATGATAATTAGGTAGACAAACGGCAGCTTGGTGAAAAGGAAAAAGGAAAACAAAACAGAAACAAAATTCTAAATTATGATTTTATCATTTGGCTGTATTCTTTGCTGTCAGAAGACTTTTTTGGTCAACCACCTGCTCATCATTTTGAGAGATTATAGATTCATATGTGGTTGCTTTTTACCCAACTTTGAGAAAATTAAATGCAAATATCATGCCATAGTCATAGAGGAAAAATTGGTATGTAAGTTGAAAAAACTTAAATTCCTAGGTAACTTGCATCTCAAGATGCATTTCTCTTTTTCTCTTTTCTCATGCCATCCCCCTCTCACTATTCCTTATACAACAAATGGGAGCCTATAGATTAAAAATTATACATACAAGGAGATGCACTGGGTAGAAGAAAATATAGATGAGGAAACAATCTTATCCCATTTATTAGCTTGAAGTAGGTTTATATAAATCCATTTCCATATTCTAGGTAAGTCTTTCAGGTTTGGTGTATATCCCTTATTAAATAAATTAGATGTATTTAGTTTATCTCAGTTAACATTCAGTTCCTGGCAAGATCAATTCCATTTATCTAGTTTTTTAAAAAATTTATTTATTTGACAGAGAGAGAGAGAGAGGGAGAGAGAACATATGAGCAGGAGAAAGGGCAAAGGGAGAGAGAGAATCTCAAGCAGACTCCCCACTGAGCACAGAGTTCCACTGGGGACTGGATCCCACAACCCCAAGTTCATGACCTGAGCTGAAACCAAGAGTCAGAAGCTCATCTAACTGAACCACCCAGGTGCCCCACATTTATCTAAATATTTTATGGAAAAAAAAAACGTCATGGTGATAGTCTCTGTAGATTAATGCTATGATTAATTAAGGTCATCACTTATCTCTAGCAGAAAGATTATGGTTTTTTCAATCTTGGGATAAACCACAAAGCTTAACCTAAAACATTTAGGCAAAATGTTAATAAATTAAAACTAAGCCTTATGGAACAGTCTAGTTCTTTCATAAAATATTTCTAGAAGTGACCCCACATAGAAGTGATTTAAATATTTTGGTTAAGACTCAGTATTCACTTGGAAAACTGATGAAAAAAATGGGGAATTTGACTGTATTTGTAATAATTTACTTTTGGGAAAAAAAACTAACTGAAGCTAACAAGCTCAGTTATTGACATCTATGTTATCTTCCTGCTGGCTACATCAGTGTCTGTTCTTATTTTTTTCTATTTGTTTAAAATATTTTATTGTTAAAATTCTTGAGAGAGTGTTGTCACCATCTTTCTTAACTTATAGAGATGAAGACTGAAATATATTGGGATGAAATGACACATCTGGGATTCTTTAAAATATCTTAGCATTAATAAGAAAATAAAGGGATTAGTATAAGTGTTGCACAAGTATACATTATGTATAGATGATAAGTTTGCACATACATACATATTTTTAAAGAAGGATGATACATTATCTTAAAGCTTTTGGGACAAGGATACTTTGATGAGCACAAAAAAGAATGATAGATTAACTAAGGAGGTTAATTGGCCTATATTCTTTTGCACTGATTCTGAGTTTCTAAAAGTTTCCATTATTTTGCTTATATCATTCAAAAAAATCACCTGGCTCATTTTTGATGAGCACAGAATAAAAGTAGTTGTAAGTTAGGTTCTTGGGAAATTCTAGCTCTTTGCCTGTATAATGCCTATTAGTTGGGTGGATAGTTCTTTAAACATTCTTTAGTCATCCCCCTAACTCTGTATCAACCACCTGTTCTCTCCAAATCAGAACTGTAACTATGAGGAACACCTTAAAGCCCTGGTCTAGGGGTAAAGATGAGTTAGAACAGGAGTTAATGGGAGTTAAGTAAAGAATATTCTGAAATGTGTATCTGAAATTAAAAGGATTATGGCAACATTCTCAGCAGGATGGAGTCCTGGGACTTGTGAACATTTACCACATCAATATCTATGACTAATAAATAGGTCAAATGTATTTATCAGAGCTCATCTTAAATAACCATTCTTTTTCGATTATATGCTATTTCCTTGTTTCCTCCTGTAAACACACTTCACATAAGAAGTCACTGTAATGCAAAGTTAGTTTAGTTCTTGGAATTTTTGTTAAGAAAATATTTGCATATAAAATGAAAAGACCCTGTTATTTGGAAATTAGCACACATCTTTTATCCTGCCCCAAAGGCATGATAAATCCTTTATTGTGTTTCCTTAATTTTTCCTATGTCCTGTATATTTTGGACTTGACAGTATTGCGTTGCATCCTGTGTTGGTGTTTCTGTTTTGGTTAACCAGACTAAGTTCAGGATTCAGGACTTTTAGAGCCCAACCTGATGCATGTTAAATCAATTATGGAGGCACAGGGTAGCAGTACATGCTTTCTACCCAAAAGGCCCTGCTAAAGCTGTTAGATTCAATTAGGTACAAATTCTGTCTTTGGGATTAGAGTTTTATATTCCAAGCCAAAACTCAGTTACCTTTGTTCTCCCCTATACCCACACATAAACTTTGCCACTGAAGTTATGTGTTCCTGCCATGCTGTCTAGCCCTGAAAAGACACAAGTGATTCACAGCCCTCCTTCTGAGAAGTTGATTACATTGACCAGTTGGGTTTGAAAGAATTCTGAAGGCTTCTTTTTTGGGGGTGGGGAAATGTGAGAGAGGACATTTTTTGTTGGTTACTACAGGAGAGAATTGGGTTTTGGGTTTTATTTTCATACCAGGGTTGGGTTGCTGAGCCGGAAATTGAATTAAAACTGGCACATCTCTGTGGCTTCATTTGCTATTCTTCCGGCCATGGGACAAGCTGGCACCAAAGCCTTGTTTTTGAAACCCTGAAATCCAAGCCCTAGACAGTCAGTGCCAGTATTGTGAGTTGAAATAGCTTGGTTTGAATTTCCATAGAATTGTGGGGACCCAAATAGAAAAGTTGAATGAGAGTTTGTCTCAAAAGGCAGTAGAATGTCTTCTTTGGACTGACTTGGTAAGGAATTCAGGCATTGTCTTACAAGATATTTAAAAGTTAAACTTGTACCAGCCCTTCCTCCACTGTGTATAGCATCTTGTTTATCAGAGAAAAGAATAGAGGTATAAAGGCCGAAAGGAAAAAGTGTGGAATGTTGCATTTTGAAGGAGAGTTTGTGGGTATTTCATAGAAGGAATAAAGAAAATTGGGGGAGGAATTTGTTCAATCTGGAACATTGAGAAAAAAGGGGATGAAGAAAACTTTTAGAGACATTTTTGCTGTATATTATGAGTGAAATTCTCTTTGGAAACACTTGGAGAAACTTAAGTAAACACTTAAGTTGCTTTTAATTGCCCCTTACCCTTTATTTTTAAAGTTAGACTCCTTTAAAAATGGAGTGTTCAAGCACTTATATAGATTAAAAGTGATAGTAGTTAAGACTTGTTCTTGAGCAAGTTGCACAGTTCACCTAATATTCTAACTTTATATTCAGGAGGAGTTTAAATCTCTCCTTTCATTAATATTTCTTCAATATTAGATTTTGAATTTGGAAATCTTTCTAATCCAAGTCAAAGCAACAGAAAATTTATCTTTCTTCATTAATTTTTATCCAATACTAGATTTTTTAATTGAAAATATTTCTAACGTTAGGCAGTATATTATTAATAGAGGGGTCAGAACACGTAATGCTGACTGTAATTGAAGTCTAGAGGACTACATATATACAAAAATGAAGATCAGTGTAAAAACACAACCATGAGACTCTTTTTCTTTTTTTTGTCCTTGACAATACTATGTATTAGAAATATTTAAAAAAATAGTCACAGACTATGAAATGTGGAAGGAAGAAATGCAGAGAAGAGAATGATACCACATCTGTCATGTGGAAATGGTAATCAGCTAGACTGTTCAAAATGCCTTGATTCAAGCTTGACTGGAAGAATGAAATGGGAATGCAGTTGATATACTTTTAAAGATTCTTTTCTAGATAAATTGACTCAGGATTCAATATTTTAGTTTGGCCCATAATTTTAGTTTGGCCCATTATTTTAGTTTGGCCCATAAATTTGAGAGGAGAAACACAGATAGATTTTGGTATTTTCTATGGATTATTATTATTATTTGGATGTGGACAGGCTTATCTAGCTTACATAGAAGCACAGACATTGCAATTTAGAAGTGTGATAAAGGCCCATTATTTTCCGAAAAAAGTTTGAAGACTATAAAAAACCCAAAACAAAACATTCTCTGTTTATCTACTGGACATTAAAATCAAATTGAAAAGCTTTTCATGACTGGTGATCTTGGCTTGAAAAGTAAAGCTTTTGTTTAGTGCCCCTCAGCTTATATACCCTTTATCATGATCTCTTGTGAAGTATATTTGAAGGCACAGAGGCCAAATGAGACAACTGATAGTACTGTGATCCATGGACCAATTATACCTCACATAATTTAACAATGATTGATGATAACAAAACGGCCCAAATTAGGGAAGTTGAATGCCACACAGTACATCATGACTGATTTGAGCAACATGAATGTTTGCAATCCCACATCTGTATCTAATTTCATTAAATTTCTCTGGTTATTCAGGTTTGACTCATTGTATATTCTCTAGTTCTCCTTCTATGTAAAGCACAGAACTGTTGATTTATGCCAGTCTGACTGTGTAGGTAGTAGCTTTTGGAAGAAAAGAGTTTAACCAGGCATTGGAGAATGTTATTATTTTATTTGGGAAAGAGTTAAGGACATCACTTTAAGTGTGATTAAAACATGTTTTTAATCAATACATTCTAAAACTATGATGTTTTAAAGTGGAATGAATGAAGAAAGCTTCTGTTTCTTTAGGCATTAATGTAGTCTTGCTTTCCACAGCAGTCCTTAGAGAGGAAATGGGAAAGGAATGGAAGTCACATTAATTGTACTTAGAATGAGTCTCAGGTTAGGCCTAATTTAATTTCTGCATTTGATAGATAATATCATGAATACTCAAGTCAACTTTCAGGTGAATTGAGATTTTAATGAATTTCAGAATCAAAATATTTCTGAGAAGTATAAAGGCTGAAAATAAAGATTTTTCTATTGAACTGAAGAAAATACAGCCAATGAATCTTAACTTTCAGGAACTGAGGGATGTTTAAGTTCAAGCAGTTCTTATCCCCAATGTCAGAAAAGACTATGCAGGAGGTGAGTGTCTGCCTAACTCTAAAATAGGAAAGAATTCTAGGGGTGTCTGGATGGCTCAGTTGGTTAAGTGTCTGCCTTCAGTTCAGGTCATGATCCCAGGGTCCTGATCTGTCTCCCTGCTCAGTGGGGAGCCTGCTTCTCCTTTTCCCTGCTTGTGTACTGCCTCTCTCTCTGTCAAGTAAATAAATAAAATCTTTAAAAAAATAAAGGAAAGAATTCTTTTGTTCTTCAATTAATAAAAATTATAAGGTTTTTCCCTTTCAAAATTTGAATCTCTCCTACTTTAGCCAAGTTCACTGTTAGGTGGTTATCCAACCTGGTATAATTCTGAGACAGAACACAAATAAGAAATAGGATCTCCTGACATTATAAATGCACCAACAAAATTGAATTGAGAGGAACATTTCTCAGTTTTGAACTCTTTTCTCCTCTAAAGTGACTTGTCATTTTCCTTGAAAGAGTGTCAGAAATACAGGAACTGACCCACTGATTAGTCACTGCCACCTTGCGTTGAGATAGCTAAGGATAAAATGAGCCATTTGATGAAAAAAGTGCCTAAGAATCCTAAAGTTATATTTGTATATGCAATATTATTTCCATGGCTCAGACCCTGATAAGCTGTATTGTATTAAATCAGTCATATAAACTCATTAGGTCTCATTAGGTCTCCGTGGCTTCATAAGAAAATAAAGAAGTTGGATTAAATAATATTTAAGACTACTTCCAGTTCTAATATTTTATGATTTCAAGATGCTTGCTTTTTAGTTAATCCAAGTCTGTTTTTTTTTAAATATACAAAAAAAGATTATCCCAAAGGTAAATATTCCTGAACTTGTGTTTGAAAGTTGTGGGTTTGGGAATATTGGTTCAGTAGGAATTTATTTCTTTTTAAAAGTAATTCTTGTTCTTTTGTAACCTGGGTTATTTGGGGTGGACCTTAGAGTCTTGTACACCTTCCTACTTCAACAGAGGGCCAGACTTCTTTGGTGAAGAAGTCCCAATTATACACCAAACATAATCACAAGGATCTGGCAAATTATATTGTCCACAGCGTCCAGAATTTTCACATTATGTGCTGGTTTGGGAGATTGGTTTTTGTTAAGTATTTTCCAACATTGCTCTTAATTGAACCCTGAAGGCTTTTCTTGGCAAATGATTTCAACCTTCACAAAGTCTGAGAAGGCCTCTCAATGTGGGCCGAAGCAGTGCACTGTTAGGATGCTTGATCTTTCTCAAAGCTCTGCAAAGGCAAACAGAGACCATCTCCTGTTGCTTGATTGATGCCAGGCAGGATTTTCCAAGATAGAGATTGGTGGTGCATAGGATTTAGAACAAACCCCACAATGGCTGCCAGAGAATGTGGTTTTGAGACTGGAAGTTATGTATTCACATCTCCCTATTACTCTTGGAGTCATTTTTCTTGCTCTCTAGAGGGCAAAAGGAGTTGGCTAACAAAAGTAGCAAATTAGTGATTGATGGTATTTTCCTTCTATTGAAATTCATTAGTATTTCTCAAACCATTGGAAAGTTGATGGTTTGAAAGTTCTTCAAAGGTCTGAATGGTGACAAAATTTAGGGTTTTGTTTTGTGCCTTTCTCTCATGAGGCCAGAAGTAGCTTTTCAAAAATGAAAACAAGTTTATGGGAAAACAAACAAACATTACTTTGTATATTTGCATATTTGCTTACATGAAGGCAAAATGTGGCACTAATGAATTTGTATAGTGTTACTGGCTAAAATTGATACACCTTAGATTATAGTGAGAAAAAAATATCCTCTCAGAACAGTTTACTGTCATGAAGGATATGTAATGTCTGGTAAAATGATTTCAGATTGCATCAATAGGAATCTTGCAATTAACAAATGAATATGTTTTCACAGAGTGAGAGAAGCAGATTGGAGGTGACCTCTGGGGACTCTATCACAAATAAGCAGCTCTATGTCCCACTGGGTAACATGATTATCCATAAGATCATTTCCTAGATAAGGCTTCTAGAATGTGTAACTTGTGGTCACCAGTGCCAAAATCTGCTTATTCTCTGTGACCCAGTGCTGGCTGCAATATAAAATAGGTAAAATATTTGGAAGAAAAAAAAATCCCCAAACATATATAGGTGATAATAAAATTTATTTTATTTTTAACTTCTATAAAAATAACATATTCATATAAAATCAGAAATTAGAAGAACAGGGGAGAAAAAGCATGCATATTTCTATTACCCACTGAAAACCAGTAGTAACAGTTTGTGTATTTCTAGCCAATCATTTTTGCTATACATTTTCAATTATGATTGTGATGATATTGTACATAAAATTTTAAATCTTTTCTCATTAATTTCCCCTAGCTTAATTGAGATGTAATTGACACAAAACATTGTATAAATTTACATTGTAACATCTACAATGTTAAAATAGATCATTTGATATACATATACATTGTGCCATATTTTAATTCAAGCCTTTGTGTTATATAACCTCTTCATAATCATAGTTGAATTTTAAATAATGGCTACCTAACACTTTATAATATGGATATCTTATAGATTATTCAACATTTATTCATTGTTACCTTAGTGGTTTCCAAATTCTCAATGGTACAGATCACAAAAACATCTTTGTTGTTTAAATATATTTCCTAAAAATTTCTTTTTTTCCCTTATGAGAGATATCTAGAATGTCACTCATTTTTCTAGTTTTCATTGAGCAACAGAACTTTAAAGAACCTTAGAAATTATCTCAGCTATCTTGCTCACTTTATAAAAGAAATGGCAGGATGCTATGAAAATTTTAAGAACATATTTTTCTTTCCTTTCTTGCTTGGTTTCTCTTTAAGATGATTATATCTATGCCATAAAGGAAGCAGAGGTGGGGAATTATGTATTCCCTGCAGTTATAAAAAGGACATCTCTCAGGTGATTGTCCATAGCAACCCATTCAGGATGAAAACCATGCTGGAGAATGCTGATATATCTAGTAAGCACTGTTCTGAGCCCATTTGCATGTTAGCACTCCCATCCTCCAGGCCTTGGGGTTCTTTGCACTATTGTTGCTCTCCCACTGGTATGATCTTCCCTTAGATAGTTTCTGCCACCTTGCTTCTTGGAACAATTGATTGCACCTGTGTGATAAGCTCCTGAGCATGAACAAGAATCTGGTGACCTTGTTCCTAATTCATTGATGAAGCTTTATGGGCAAGTTGGGAATATTACTCTGATATTGATTTATCTAGCTAAAAAATCCATTGTTGAAAGTTTAAATCCAGTTTGTTGTTGTTGTATGTTTTCAGTCTTAAAGTGAATGACTTTCTTCTGTCTTCAGTTTTCATTATTTTCTTGATTGCAATGAAGAACTCTCCAAACTGTTTGGATGAATATTGGGAGTTCTTGTCTTTCTCCATTGACTCTCCCTTCAGTTTCCTTATCTGTAAGACTGGCCTATTATTGTAACTTCCCTCATAAAATTGTTTAAAGATTAAATAAGACATTACAGGTAAATCATAATAACCACATGTAAATGATTGTTGTTATTTATTGCATCTATAAGAAAAAAGGAGCCTATCGATTCCAATTTTAAAGTGCAAGTATAGCCTTAAAGTTTGAAGCTGATCAGTCAGTTGAAGTATCTTAAACACTGTAAATTTTGAAAGCCTATATGCCAACTATGAAGATAAGGACCTTCCTTATAGTATCTCATCCAAACCTCAAAACAAGCTTACAGTGCACAGATGATGAAAATGAGTCTTGTATAGGTTCTGTACCTAGTCCAACATCATTCACATAGCTAGGGAGTGCCAGAACTGATTTCTAACCAGTCTGGGTTACATCTCTTCTCAAAAACTAGCCTATGTCAATTAAATGAAAGGAAAAAAAATTACTGGGGTGTGAGAAGGAAGGTAAAATTAAAAGTCAGAAAATGAAATTACAAATACCTTGGATTTCTAAGAGTTAAGAAATGCCAAGAACAAAATGCCCATGTTGAAGTTGTGACTGGTAACTAATGTTACCTACATATCACATAGCACCAAAGTCATCTCTCCCATGGTAAGCCTCATGGTGTGGGGATCATGTTTAATGTTACTGGGCAGTTAAGAGGACTAATGATATTAAATGATAAGGAATAATAATAATTTAACAGAAAATTTTAAAAATTGCAGACATGCATTATATAAAGTAAATATTAATTTTTCTAATTTTGAATTTTTAATTTTCATTTTTAATTTAATTTTTAATTTTTCTAATTTCTAATTTTTAATCTCTTAAGATAGACTAGATCACAGGGGCTAAGATGGCAGAGTAGTAGGAGGACTCTAGACTTGCCTGGTCCCTTGAACTCAGCTAGATAAATATCAAATCATTCTGAATATCCAAGAAATTGATCCAAGGACAGAACAAACTGTACAAGTAGAGGGAGAAAAGAGGCCATATCATGGAAGGTAAGAGGTGTGGAGACGTGATTTGGGGGAGAAATAGATCACAGATGTTGTAGAGAAGAGGAAGCTCTGGTCACAAAGAGAAGAGGGAGAGAGGAAGAGAGAGAGAAAGGAGTGTATAGGAGATTGCACAAGGAAAGCACTTCCCTAAAGCCATTGGCTGGGAAAATGACAGGGGCTGAAATGCATGAATTTTTACAAGTGGGGCTCAAAGATGGGAATTTTAGAGGTCTGTGGCATGGCCAATGTGGAGATCCGTTGTGCTACAGTGCTCCTATGGAGAAGGAGGGTAGAGAGTCCAGGAGCAGACAACATGATCTGAGGATCCCCTGAGATACACTGGGAGAGATTGTTCCCCCTTCTTGGAGTGCCTCTGGGAGAGGTGGCATTGCCCCTCCAGGGACAAAAGAGCTTGGTGGGCACCAATTCCCTCTCTTCCCCTCAGTATATACTAATTTCAGTGAGCAACACAGCACCAATGCTGGTGGCCTAAATCACTTACAACAAGCCCTGCCCCTCTGCACTCTGTGGTGCTGCTTTTCTCAGGCAAGTGTGCCTGAGAACCAGTGCAGTGGGCCCCTTCACCAGAAGACCAGCACCACATCTACTGACTGCAGAGTTCTGCAAAGCTTCATGAAGCTTTAGTAGAAATATCATCAGGTCTCCTTTGTCTCTTTTAACAAGCAGACCAGAGTACACCTAGTTAACACTTACCATACTCTGGCCAAAGTCCAAACACTTCCCATGACAGGCAAGGAGAAACTCTTCAGAAAACTGACTTGTTGGAAAGAATAGCCAAAACACAGCAACAGAGTGCACACAGCATCCAGCAGAGACACTTCTTGAAGTGCCAGGCCCTGGACAATATATGACCTCTTCTTTATGAAGCCATTACTCTTAGGAGTAGGAAAAATAGCAAGCTTTCTTAATACAGACAAGACAGAGAGCTAGGCAAATGCCAAGATGAAGAAATTCAACCCAAAAGAAAGAACAAGAAAAGGTCATAGCCAGGGATCTAATTGAAACAGATATAAGTAATATGTGTGATCCAGAATTTAAAACAACAATCATAAAGATACTAGCTGGGCTTGAGAAAAGCATAGAAGACACCAGGGAATCCCTTACCACAGAGACAAAAGACCTAAAAACTAGTCAGGCTGAAATAAAAGTTGCTATAAATGAGATGTGAAACTAACTGGATGTAATGACCACAAGGATAGAAGAAACAGGAATGAATAAGTGATACAGAAGATAAAATTATGGATAATAGTGAAGTTGAAAAGAAGAGGGAAAGAAAAATACTGGATCATGGATGTAGACTTAGGGAACTCATCAACTCCATAAAATGTAACAACATTCATATTATAAGGGTCTCAGAAGAAGAGAGAGAAAAGGAGGCAGGAACTTTATTTGAAGAAATTATAGCTGAAAACTTCACTAGTCTTGGGATGGAAATAGAGATCCAAATCCAGGAGGTGGAGAGAACTCCCATCAAAGTCAACAAAAACAGGCCAACAATAAGACATGTAATATTTAAATTTGCAAGATACAGAGATAAAGAAAAAATTCTAAAAGCAGCAAAACAAAGAAGTTCCTAACTTATAAGGGAAGAAAAATACAGTTAGCAGCAGATGTTCATAGAAACTTGGCTGGCCAGAAGAGGGTGGCATGATATATTCAATGTGCTGAATGGGAAAAATATGCAGCCAAGAATATTCTATCCAGCAAAGCTCTCATTCAGAATAGAAAGAGAGATAAAGAGTTTCCCAGAAAAACAAAAACTAAAAGAGTTTGTAATCAGTAAACCAGTCCTGCAAGAAATACTAAAGGAACCTGAGAGGGAGAAAAAAGTTAAAAGCAATACAGAATGGAAAGGAACAGAGAAAATCTGCAGAAACAATGACTTAACAAGTAATACAAAGGCACTAAATTAATATCTATCAATAATTACTCTGAATGTAATGGACTAAACACTTCAATAAAAAGCCACAGGGTGTTCCAAATTAATAAAAAAACAAGAACCATCTATATGCTGTCTACAAGAGATTAATTTTAGACTTAACACCAGTAGATGGAAAGTGAGGGGTGGAGAACAACTTATCATGCAAATGGACCTCCCAAAAATGCTGGAGTAGCAATAATTATATCAGATAAACTAGATTTTTAAAACAAGGACTGTAACAAGAGATGAAAAAGAACACTACATCATAAAAAAAATTGATCTATCCAACAAGAAGAGCTAAGAATTGTAAATATTTATGCCCCCAACGTGGGAGCATTCAAATATATAAAGCACTTAATAGGAAACATTATATTGGTAATGACACAATAATAGTAGGGGACTTTAACACCCCACTTACAGCAATGCACAGATCATAAGCAGAAAACCAACAGGGAAACAATGACTTTACATGACACACTGGACCAGATGGATTTAATATATTCAGAACATTCCATACTAAAGTAGCAGAACACACATTCCTTTTGAGTGCACATGGGACTTTCTCTAGAATAGATCACATAGTGGGTCACAAATCAGTGACAACAAGTACAAAGAGACTGAGATCATACCAGGCATATTTTCTGGCTATAACACTGTGAAACTTGAAGTTAACAATAAAATATTTTGAAAGACCATAAAAACATGCAAGTTAAAGAATATCCTACTAAACAATGAACAGATCAAACCAGGAAATTAAAGAAGAAATTAAAAATACATAGAAACAAACATTAATGAAAACATGGTGGTTCCAAAACCTTTGGGATATAGCAAAAGCAGTCATAACAGAGAAGGACATAGCAATACAGGTTTGCCTCAAAAAGCAAAAAATATCTCAAATATGCAACCTAACCTTACATCTAAAGGAAATAGGAAAAAAAATGAAGCTTAAAGCCAACAGAATAAGGGAAATAATAAAGATTAGAACAGAAATAATTGATATATTGGATATTTTTTTCCCCGATTTGTCAAAGATTAGTTGACTATAGAGTTGAGGGTCCATTTCTGGAGTATCTATTCTGTTCCATTGGACTATATGTCTGTTTGTGTGTCAATACCATGCTGTCTTGGTGATCACAGCTTTGTTATATAGCTTGAAGTCAAGCAGGCAATGTGATGCTCCCAGTTTTGCTTTTTTTGGCTTTTTTTTTTTTTTCATCCTTTCCTTGGCAATTTGGGGTCTTTTCTAGTTCCATGCAAATTTTAGGATTTTTTTTTTTTGTTCCAGCTTTTTAAAAAATGCCAATGGTATTTTAATAGGGATGGCATTGAAAGTGTAAATAGCTTTGGAGAGGATAGACATTTTAATAATGTTTATTATTCCAAACTATGAGCATGGAATATTTTTCCATGTTTTTCTGTCTTCCTCAATTTCTTTCGTAAGTGTTCTGTAGTTTCTAGAGTTTAGATCCTTTACCTCTTTAGTTAGGTTTATTCCCAGGTATCTTATGGTTTTTGTTGCTATTGTGAATGGAAATGGTCCCTTAATTTCTTTCTACAGTTACCTTGTTGGTGTATAGAAAAGCAACTAATTTCTGTGCATTGATTTTGTATCCTGCCACATTGCTGAATTGTTGTATGAGTTCTAGTAATTTGGAGGTGGAGTCTTTTGGGTTTTCCACATAAAGTATCATGTCTTCTGTGAAGAGGGAGAGTTTGACTTCTTCTTTGCCAATTTGGATGCTGTTTATTTCTTTTTGTTGTCTGATTGCTGAAACTAGGACTTCTAGTACTATGTTGAATAATAGTGGTCAGCGTGAGCATTTCTGTCATGTTCCTGATCTTAAGAGAGAAGCTCTCAGCCTTTTCCCATTGATAATTATATTCACTGTGGGCTCTTCATGGATGGTTTAATGATATTGAAGAAGTCTCCTTCTATCTCTATACTCTGGAGAGTTTTATTCAAGAATGGATTTGTATTTTGTCAAATGCTTTTTCTGTATCAGTTGAGAGGATTAAATGGGTGTTGTCTTTTCTTTTATTGATGTGCTCTACCAAATTTATTGACTTGTGAATGTTGAACCACCCTTGCATCTCAGGCATAAAAAACACTTGGTCATGGTGAATAATCCTTTTAATGTACTTTTGGATCCTACTACCTAGGAACTTGTTGAGTATTTTAGCATCCATGTTCATCAGGGATATTGATCTGTAATCCTCCTTTTTGATGGGGTCTTTCCCTGGTTTTGAAATCAGGATAATGCTGGCCTCATAGAAGGCATTTGTAAGTTTCCCTTCTATTTTTTGGGAATAGCTTCAGTAGAAGAAGTATTATTTCTTCTTTAAATATTTGGTAGAATTCCCCTGGGAAGCCATCTGGCCCAGGAGTTTTTGTTTTTTGGGAGATTTTTGATTACAGCTTTAATTTTGTTATAGTCTCTTCAATAAGTGGTGCTGGGAAAATTGGACAGCTACATATAGAAGAATGAAACCGGACCAATCCCTTACATCATACACAAAGATAAACCCAAAATGGATAAAAGACTTCAATGTGAGACCGGAATCCAACAAAATCCTAGAGAACATAGGCAGTTACCTCTTTGACATCAGCCACAGCAATTTCTTTCAACACACATCTCCAAAGGCAAGTAAAACAAAAGCAAAAATGAACTTTTGGGACTTCATCAAGATAAAAAGCTTCTGCTCAGCAAAGGAAACAGTCAGCAAAACTACCAGGCAACCCACAAAATGGGAGTAGATATTTGCAAATGAAATTATGGATAAAGTACTCATATTCAAGATCTATAAAGAACTTCTCAAATTCAACGCTCAAACTAATAACCCAACCAAAAAATGGGCAAAAGACATGAACAGACACTTCTCCAAAGAAGACATACAAATGGATAACAGACACATTAAAAAAAAAATGTTCAACATCTCTAGCCACCAGGGAAATACAAACCAAAACCACAATAAGATACTACCTTACACCAGTTAGAATGGAAAAATTTAACAAGACAGAAAACAACAGTGTTGGCAAGGATGTGAAGAAAGGGGAGCACTCTTGCACTGTTATGGAATACAAGTTGGTACAGCCACTCTCAAAAACAGTATGGAGGTTCCTTAAGATGTTAAGAATAGAGCTACCTAATGACGTAGCAATGACACTACTGGGTATTTACCCCAAAAATACAAGTATAGCGAAAATAATGGGCACATGCTCCCCAACGTTCATAGCAGCAATGTCCACAATAGCAAAACTGTGGGAGGAGCCAAGATGCCTTTCAACAGATGAATGGATAAAGAAGATGTGGTACATATACACAATGGAATATTATTCAGCCATCAGAAACGATGAATACTCACCATTTGCATTGACATGGTTGAAACTGGAGGGGATTATGTTAAGTGAAGTAATTCAAAATACAATTATCATATGGTTTCACTCATATATGGAACATAAGCAATAGCATGAAGGACCATAGGGGGAGGGAGGGAAATTAAAAGAGGGAGAAATCAGAAAGGGAGATGAACCATGAGAAGCTATGGACCCCAAGAAACAATCTGGAGGTTTCAGAGGGGAGGAGGCTGGGGGGAGAGGGTAACATGAGATAGATATTGAGGAGAGCACATGTTATGATGAGCACTGAGTGTTATACTTAACTAATGAATCACTGAACACTGAATCAAGGACCAACTACATACTATACAGTGACTAAATGAACATAATAAAAAAAGAAAGAAAAAGGAGAGGATATGGAGGCAGAGATATTAAAGACAACTCTATGTAACTTCATTTTACAAGGGGCAAAAAAGTTGGGCAATAGCTGAGGGAGGCCTCAGGGTCTTCAAATAAATATAATGTGCTTGTAAAAAAAAAGAATAAGAAAAAATTGGTACAGAAACAAAAACAACACAACAACAACAAAAACCATTAGAACAGATCAGTGAAACCAGGATCTGGTTCTTTGAAGAAATTAATAAAATTGATAAACCCCTAGCCAGACTTATCAAGAAGAAAAGAGAAATGACTCAAATAAATCAAATCAAGAATGATAAAGGAGAGATCACAACCAATGCCACAGAAATACAAATAATTATAAAAGAATATTATGAAAAATTATATGCCAACAAGTTGGGCAGTCTGGAAGAAATTGATAAATTCTTAGAAACATATAAACTAACAAAACTGAAACAGGAAGAGATAGAAAACCTGAACAGACCCATAACCAGCAGAGAAATTGAATCAGTAATCAAAAATATCCCAACAAACAAAAGCTCAGGCTTCCCAGGGGAATTCTACCAGACATTTAAAGAAGAGTTAATACCTATTCTTCTCAAACCACTCTAAAAAACAGAAATGGAAGGAAAACTTCTAAACTCATTCTATGAGGCCAGCATTACCCTGATTCCAAAACCAGACAAAGATTCAACTAAAAAAGAGAATTATGAGCTAATATCCCTGGTGAACATGGATGCAAAAACTCTCAAAAAATGCAAGCAAATTGAATCCAACAGTACATTTAAAGGATTATTCACCATGACCAAGTAGGATTTATTTCTGGGCTGCAAGGGTCATTTAATATTTACAAATCAATCAATATGATACCACATTAATAAAAGAAAGGATAAGAACAATATGACCCTGTCAATAGATATAGAAAAAGCATATGACAAAATATAGCATCCATTCTTGATAAAAACCCTCAACAAAATAGAGATAGATGGAAAATACCTCAACATCATAAAGACCACATATTAAAAACCCACAGTTAATATTATCCTCAATGGGGAAAAACTGAGAGGTTTCCTCTTTGGTCAGGAATAAGACAGGGATGTCTACTCTCACCATTACTATTTCACATAGTACCAGAAGACTTAGCTTCAGCAATCAGACAATAAAAAGAAATAAAAGATATCCAAAATTGGTAAGGAAAAAGCCAAACTTTCACTATTTTCAGACAACATGATACTCTAAATAGAAAACCCAAAAGACTGCACTAAAAAATAGCTAGAACTAATACATGAATTCAGCAAAGTTGCAGGATATAAAATCAATGTGAAGAAATCTGTTGC
Source organism: Mellivora capensis (assembly GCA_004024625.1). Classification (NCBI taxonomy): domain Eukaryota; kingdom Metazoa; phylum Chordata; class Mammalia; order Carnivora; family Mustelidae; genus Mellivora; species Mellivora capensis. Next base: position 82,672 of record PISX010007219.1, read on the forward strand.
ATTTCAACATAGCTAATAATGAAGTGGCAGAAAGAGAAATCAAGGAATTGGTACCATTTACAACTGCACCCAAAACCATTAGATAACTAGGAATAAACCTAACCAAAAAGGTAAAGGATCTGTACTCTGAAAACTATAGAACACTCATGAAAGAAACTGAAAACTGAAAAAATGGAAAAACATTCAATGCTCACGGATTAGAAGAACAAATATTGTTAAAGTGTCTATACTACAATAAGCAATCATACATTTAATTAATGCAATTCTTATCAAAATATCACCAACAATTTTTATAGAGCTAGTACAATCCTAAAATTTGCATTAAACCACAAAAGACCCCAAATAGCCAAAGCAATCATGAAAAAGAAAAACAAAACCGGAGGTATCACAATTTCAGACTTCAAGCTCTATTACAAAGCTGTAGTCATCAAGACAGTATAGTACTGGCACAAAAAATACTACACATAGATGAATGGAACAGAATAGAAAACCCTTTAGTGGACCCACAACTATATGGTCAACTAATCTTCAACAAAGCAGGAAAAAATATCCAATGGAAAAGTCTCTTCAACAAATGGTTTTGGGAAAACTGAAAAGCAACATGCAGACGAATGAAACAGTATCACTTTCTTACAACACAGACAAAAATAAATTCAAAATGGATGAAAAACCTAAATATGAGACAGGAAACCATCAAAATCCTAGAGGATAACACAGGCAGCAACCTCTTTGACATCAGTCACAGGAACTTCTTACTAGGTATGTCTCCAGAAACAAGGGAAACAAAAGCACAAATGAATTATTGGGACTTCATCAAGAATAAAAGCTTCTGCACAGCAAAGAAACAATCAACAAAACTAAAAGGCAGCCTATGGGATGGAAGAAGATATTTGAAAACAACATATATGATAAAGGGTTAGTATCCAAAATCTATAAAGAGTTTATAAAACTCAACACCCAAAACCCAAATAATTCAGTTAAGAAATGGGCAGAAGACATGAATGGACATTTTTCCAAAGAAGACCTCCAGATGGCTAAGAAACACAAGGAAAGATGTTCAACATCTCTCCATCATCAGGGAAATACAAGTCAAAACTACAATGAGATATCACCTCATACCTGTCTAAATGACTAAAATTAACAACACAGGAAACAACAGATGTTGGAGAGAATGTGGAGAATGGGGAATCCTCTCACACTGTTGGTGAGAATGTAAACTAGTGCAGCCACTCTAAAATAGCATGGAGGTTCCTCAAAAAGTTAAAAATAGAACTACCCTATGATATAGCAAATACCCTACTAGGAATTTACCCAAAGGATATAAAAATATTGATTCAAAGAGATACATGCATTCTGATGTTTATAGCAACATTATCAGCAATAGCCAAATTATGAAGAGAGTCCAAATGTCCATTGACTGATGAATGGATAAGGAAAGGGTGTGTGTGTGTGTGTGTGTGTGTGTGTGTGTGTGCGCTTCAGATTTTTTCTCCCTTTCCCTCACACTTACTCATTCTCTCTCTTGAATACATAAAATCTTTAAAATTTTTTAAGAAATAATATATTCATCAAAGGGTAACTGAAAATTTGAGTTTCTTTGTTTTATGTCATCAACACTTGTGTTGGTATTGGTTCCTAATAAGTAGCTCTGACTAGAAGTTTTGTTTTACATGCTAGAGTTGCAAAAGTAATTATTAATACAGGACATTCATTCCATGAATTCAACTACCATTTATGATCTTATGGCCACAAACCCTGTATTTTTTAGGTCAATCTCTCTCAACTCAATTTTTTAGTAAGACTCAAAAATTAAATATCAACTACCTGATAATATCAACTACCACATGTTTTACTGTTGCTTTAAACTGAACTAATATCTCTCCTTGTTTCCCTGACCCTTCTTCTGGTTTCTATTTTCATTAAGCCATCACTCTGCACATTTCTTGAGTAAGGCATTATAAAATCACTCAGTTTCTACGTATCTCTCCAAAAGTAGCCATTTAATTCTGTATTTCATTTTACTTCTGAAATATTGCTCATCTATGTCTTTCCCTCTCCATGTCCAAGGGTACACCCTTGGTCTAGGTACTTGACTCACAGTTGGTAGTGTTGTAAAAATTGTGTCTTTGGCTCTTTCCTCCTTTGCAAAGTACACCTAACCCATGGCCACCACAGATCTACGCATGGCATTTTTAAAATCTGTCTGTATTACCCATAGAACAAGTCAAAACTCCTTAGTAAGCATACAAGACCTTTCAATTTATGCCTTCAGTCTAACAGAGTGCCTTATCACCTACTATTTCTCATGAACATCTTGTATTCCAATCATTCACTGAAACATCCATGCCCACTTTCACTTTTTTGTCCATTTTCTTAGCCAACACTTCTCCTCCCTACCTAATCTGTCTTGTTAGCTTCTACTAATTTCTTTAAAGCCCAGCTCATTGCCACCAATCTTTAGCCTATCTTTCAGGTAAAATTAGTCATTCCTTTTCATTGTACCCCCCACTGTATCATTTTCTTCATGTGCTCATCCCTTTTATTATCTGTTTGTTTATATATGTATATAATATATAAATATATATATATAGCTTATACATATATATATTTTAAATATTTTATTTATTTATTTGACAGAGAGAGACACGGTGTGAGAGGGAATACAAGCAGGGGAAGTGGGAGAGGGAGAACAGGCTTCCCCCCAAGCAGGGAGCCTGATGTGGGGCTCGATGCCAGGACCCATGGATCATGACCTGAGCTGAAGGCAGGCGCTTAACAACTGAGCCATCCAGGTGTCCCCATTTGTTTATATCTTAATTCATCTATTAATCTATACAAGTATTTATTGTCTTCTGTGTACTGTAGTAGCTGAAGTTATAGCAGAAAATAATCCCAAGTCCTTACTTTATGAATATTTCATAAAGTCTAGTATGAAATAAATAACAAATAAATAAAGATGGAACTAATATGAAGCAGGTGCCAGGAATAGACAAAGCAGTTTGAGTGGTGCTTGGGTGGTTCAGTGGGTTAAGCCTCTGCCTTCAGCTTAGGTCATGATGTCAGCGTCCTGGGATTGAGCCCGGGCTCTCTGCTCAGCAGGGAGTCTGCTTCCCCCTCTCTCTCTGCCTGCCTCTCTGCCTACTTGTGATTTCTCTTGTCAAATAAATAAATAAAGTCTTTAAAAATTATTTAAAAAATAAAGCAGTTTAAGAGGCTGGAAGGTGACAGAGGTTGGGGAGAGTGACTATATATATATATATATATATATATATTTAATTTATTTATTTGTCAGAGAGAAAGGGAGAGAGAGCAAGCACAGGCAGACAGAGTGGCAGGCAGAAGCAGAGGGAGAAGCAGGCTCCCTGCCGAGCAAAGCAAGGAACCCGATGTGGGACTCCATCCCAGGACGCTGGGATCATGACCTGAGCCAAAGGCAGACGCTTAACCAACTGAGCCACCCAGGTGTCCCATGAGAGTGACTATATTAAGGAAGGTCTTTCTAAGAAGTGATAGTTGAGTAGAGACCTGAATTAAGTGCTGGAATCATTCTGGTAAACTTCTAATGAATTGGGTGTGGGCTAACATAAAATCTAGGTTTGAGACATGGGCATTTAGATGAACAATGACACCATTTATTGCAATGAAGATTAAAAGGCCAGGGAGAGGAGAACATGCTTATTATTAGAGATTTCTATCTCTCAGTAGTTCATGAGTTTCTTGATGTCTTCTTTGACTTTGGATTAAATAAGATGTGCTAAATATTTAGAAATCAGGAGAACTGTTGGAGGTGGGGAGTGCTTATGAAATACCAGTGGGTGGCAAAAATGTTAGAGACCACTTTACCACATTATTTCTACAGTCCACTTCCAGCTCTGTAATTGTATGGATCTGAGTCCTAAAATTTTAAGATGAGCAATTACCCAGGAGTTGAAAATCGAATACTTGTTACCAATACATACATTCAAAATAATATTCTCCATATACAAAGTACTCCACCTTCTTCTCTAGAAACTTTCAAACTTAAAATAGCATCTTAATATGATGCAGAATAAAAATAAAATAACAAAAAATTTTAGCTGAAATAAAGTTAAAATAAAGTCCTAAGTAAAACTTTAAACTCGATGTCAACTTTTTCATGAAGTCTTTTTTGTTTACTCACATGATCTTTCCCTTTTGCAAACATTCATTATACTTATAGATCTCTTATCATATACTAAGGAGGTAGCATAGTGATGTAGAAATGGCAGGAATAGGAAGAAAGGCTATACCCACACTTTTGTCACTTGTTAAGTTGGAAACCAATTTAAATCCCCTGGACCCCATTTTCATTGACTGTGAATTGGAAATAACCAAATAGGCTCTACTCACATCATAGGGTTAGGGTGACTCTTAGACAAGTGGCTCCATGAACTTACAAGCTCTACATAACCTGCAGAACTTCATTCACAAAGTTATCCCTTTCATTTATGAAATATTTGCCTTTTTCCATGTACTGTAAGGACCTCAAAGATCAATAATATACAATCAATATTCTCTGAGTGGTTAACCTCTAGTAAGAAAGATATGAGCACACCTGAGGAATAAGAGAAATGCACAACAAGATGCAGGAAGCATTATTATTAATGTCATCTGTAATGTAAGGCTTGGTATATTCCTTCATTTCCCAAAGAAGTAATAAATTCCTAAATGGCAGAGACCATGTCCTTGTATAATATTCTTAGATTCCCACTACTGGCAGAAGTTAGGAGCTCAATAAAGAGTAGTTATATGAATAAGCCTAAATAGGGAAGCTGGGCTGAGGAGCCATATATAAGCACATATAAGCACATATAAGCATATATAAGCACATATATAAGCATATATAAGCACATATATAAGCACTCTATAAATCTCTCAGTCCATATATACAGTTCCTTTGCTCTGTTCTCTGTCTTCCTGTTTTGGACTTTGGAATGTCCACTTTATGGAACTAAATTAGTTTTCTTGGGCTGTACTCCTTATCCCTGGTGTCAGGATTATTCTCCCATAAATATTTCCAAAGACATTCCTGAAAGATATGTCTTGATTTTCCTAAAAAAAAATTATTTCCCACAAATGTTTTGGCAAAGTTAGTTCAAACTGAAGCTTGTAGAAAAGCTGGTTCTGTGTTATAGATCTTTTTATTTACTGATCTTAAGTATACCTTACCTATTATAGATATCGCAGTAATTGCTTATACTTAAATTCCCTAGCACCCAGAGGAGTCATCAACAGGCATACTCCCAGGTGACATCCTGATACCTCCAGCTTAAACTGGTTAACTGTAGTGGGGTTGTTTTAGATGCAGGAAATAGCTGCTAAATTACATACTTTGCCTGAAAACTTGTTTTACATGGTCTTAAGCCAAATTTGCTATCTCTTCTGAATATACACTTTCGTGCAATGATGTGTTTCCCAAGTACCTCCCAAATACATTGTGCCAATTTTTAAGTATGACTCAGCTTGAATATTTAACTTGCCTAAATCCATAGGAACACATGGATGACTGATTATAAAATATAGAAAGGGACTATTTGATCATTTGTGACATGACATGATTTTTCATGCCCCTTTAAGTGGATATATCATCTCATAAGTATAATTAGCTGTATCTTTTCAGATCATGTGAATTTTGTTTTTAGATCATGCTGATTTGAGCAAAGAAACATGATGTATTGGGAAATCTCCTCTCTCAGAAGTCAGGAGGCCAGAATGCTGGTTCCACCTTTGCCACTGATTAACTCAATAACCTTGGATAAACCACTTCACTTTTTGAAATCAACTATTCTTGCCAGTTATTGTAGAAAATTGGACTGGGTTCATGACAGTCCTTTCCAGTTGGAACATTATTTAGTGCCAATCACTTTTAGTATTATACAGTGAAAAAGTAATTAGTCTAGGAAGAGCAATATGTTTTGAGAAAGTTCTGAATGGCAGAAGACAGAATACTCAGTGACCTAAGTAAAAAGAGAGCATTTATAAGCATCAGAAGCAAAGTATAGGATTAGAAATTTCAATATGTAGAATAATTAGGTGAACAAAGAGAAAACAATGGGTTAGTCAGCCTAATTTTCTAATAAGTTTATTTAATGAGTCTTAAAAAGACCAGACCTCTTCAGGTCCTATTGAAAGGTGACCAGATTTGCTCCTTTGCTTCAGACATCAGTGTACTCTGCCTATTAACCTGTGTGAGTGGACTAGGGAAATTTGAGAATGATTGGATTCTAAGAAAAGAGAGCTGGAATTTTTCCTTCCCCTTCATGGAGGAGATAGAATGGTGATTCTTTTTGGTTCCCAAATCAAGGGATCCATAAGATTCACTTCTAGAGACTAGAAGAATAAGTCATAATGGGAGTCTGGCATCTTATTATTTTGTGGGATATATGCCAAGACAGATTTGCTGAAAGCTCTTAGTGTTGATTGTAGCAGAGGAAAGGGAATTGGAGAGACAGAGACTGGAGAGATGGGGAAAGGACTGAAGGAGGGGACAACAGTGGAGGAGGGATGCAGTTCACTCCCATTATTTGTCATGGCAAGATGGCTGCAACACCTGTGGATCAAAGGTTTTCTAGGAGGGGCAACCCAGAGGCAAGATCATTATGGAAAGAAACTGATAGATTCAAAACTTCAAGCTGGAACACATCTCTCATGCAGAAGTCCCCATAAGGGTCCTTTAAAGAACCCACTTATATGACCATTAGGGAACCATCAAATCAAGATCATTTCACAGGGAAGATTACTGTAGCAAGAGACAGGTCAGAAACATTTGCTTATGAACTTCCATTTCTCCTCCCAACATGCCAAAAGAGAAAGGAATCCAGAAGAGACAAGATGATGTTATAAGGAGCACACTGTGCCCCTTGCTCATTCTGGATTCTTTAAAGCAAAGCTAAACTTGGCCCAGGGGTAGATATGAGGTTAAAGTTTGAAATGATTAAATTTGAGTGGACTTTTTGACTGTAGATAACTGGAAAACTGAAAGTGATTATGGCAACTGAGATTTCACAAGAGAAAAGAAATGGGGATTCTTCCTGGCATAGTGAAAGTAGCATCAGCATGGTAGAAAACCACTTCACTTTTGTGTCTCACTAAATCTAGAATGTTTAACAACCTGGCAGACATATGGCAGGTTATTCTAATGACTTTTTCCAGAATCTCAAGTGTGGGGAAACTGAACCTGTTGCAGATGATGATATATGTCATTATTGAGTATATAATATGACTACTTTTAGCTTAGCTTCTAGGACTTGTGGAAACTCATCAACTATTAGCTCCATCAAAGAAGTAACAATGCTGGCTTATTGTTCCAAATTATATGCAGAAAATATCTACATTTTTGGGAGACAATTCTCCATGAATATTTTCATATTTTTACGTAGTTTGGGATTTGTGATTTCATAGCAATCTTGCTGAAAAATAGAGATTGTGCAACACTCCAGAGAGATTTAGTGAGACTTATCTCCACAGAGCCATTTGCTCACATCTAGGGTAGAGCCTTTCCTCTATTCCCCAGAGAAATTTTGATTACATTCCAGAGTAAAGTTCTCTCTGAAGAGCAAGATAGAGGTACAGATGTAACAGCTGCTCTAGCTAAACTCTGAGTCCTAATTTCAGGGTTCTACTCCTCTGATACAAATCCCACTCAGGCATGCCCAGGTGAATAATGGTTCTTATTCTGGTGCCCTTTGGGGAACTGGAGTTAAGAAGCTCTGTGTTGAGCACTTTTTCATGTGTCTGTTGGCCATCTGGATGTCACGTGGCATCAGGGAAATACAAATTAAAACCACAATGAGATATCACCTCACACCAGTCAGAATGGCTAAAATTAACAAGTCAGGAAATGACAGATGCTGGCGAGGATGTGGAGAAAGGGGAACCCTCCTACACTGTTGGTGGGAATGCAAGCTGGTGCAACCGCTCTGGAAAACAGCGTGGAGGTTCCTCAAAAAGTTGAAA
>PISX010007220.1:0-90971 GCA_004024625.1 Mellivora capensis
CCAAGTAGAAAATATTCTAATTGTGCATCTGTCTGGGGGCAGGGCCTCAGCGCCCAGATTGTTAGCAAGCTCCCAGGAGATCGTAGAGTCTTGGAGGTTGAGACCCACTCCCTAAATTCCTTCCAGGCCTGGATTTGGGGCTTCCCTCACAGACAGCAGTGTCTCAGGGAGCCCTGTCCAATGTATGGAAAGAACACCATCTAAAGAACAGGACTTCTCACGTTGGAAGCAGTGGCTCAGTTCCCTTCTCTGAGCTTCAGTTCCCTCCTGTACAAAACAGGGCTGTTCAGGTGTGGCAGAGCTGGCAGCAGCATCCAGGCTTCCTGACTCCCAGTCTAGTGCTCTTCCTTCTGTACCAGCCAACTGCCTCTAATAGGTATAGGATGTCAACCAACCTGCCCATTACAAACAGGTCAAGGGCCAAGGGCTCCATAGAGCACCTCAAAGTCTTGTGTGTGTCTGGAGACTAGGAGTTGAGAATTCTTGCTACTTTTATGGTGCGAGGAGAAGAGGTAGAAAGGTCGAAGGGTAGCTCACCACCCCCTCCAACTAGGAGCTCCTTCCCCTTACCCCCCTCAGAAGTTCTGTGCTAGCTGTGCGATCAACAGGCCATGTGGCTTTAGCAAATCATAATCTCACTCTGGACCTCAGTTTCCATTTCAAAAAGCAAGACAGTTGGAAGAAGGTGACTGGTATTTCCGGTTCTACCTTTCAGTGGGTCCAGGAGCTGAGTCCTTTGCGCTCCCTCCCTCACCATACACACACACACACACACACACACACATAGCACTGCACACTTAGGACTTTGAAAACACTTGCCAAATAAGTCATTTAATCAGCTATAACTGCAGGGAAAGCTGTCCCAATTTCCAAGATGCAGCAACAGCTCATTCACTTAGTCTTTACTGGGCACCTATCCTGAGCCAGCCCCCGCCGGCCTCAGCTAGGGAAATGGACATCCTGCCCTTCCCCCCACTGAGCTCACAGCTCCACCCCACCAGGACAGATGGCTTTGTAAAGCCTAAAAAAGCAATGAGAAGGTTAATCTGCTCAATAAAATAGACCTCTTAAACACTTGTATATTGCAGGACCCCTTTGGGGATATACAGAACCTAGTGGGTGCATGCATTTTTTTTCCTAGAAGGAATTACAAGGACGTGTTAACATTGGTTAAGGGAATGGAGCACTGGAGGGGTACTTTTTCACTTTTTTTTACTTTTTCTATCAATATATATTGTCCTCCCTCTCTTTAAATAGGGATTATTTGAGTAGTAGGACTATGAGCTGTATTTTTTCTTTATGGTTTTGTTATAAAAATAGAATTCATTAGTATTTTAATTATCATGAATAAAACACAGCAAAACAAATAAAACCCACTTCTCCCTTCAGCAGGCCAGACAATAATGTGTATATTTTATACTAACCAGTGTTCCTGCTCATAGTCCTGGTTTTTGCCCTTCTAGTCCCACACAGCCTGTCTACTGGATATGTCCATTTAGATTCGGCTCCAAAACCAAACATGATGTTTCCTTTCCAACTTAGCTCCTCATTCTTGTGTCTACCTAGTGAACGGCCCATGGCCAAGATCCCCCATGTCAGAAGTCAGAGTCATCCAAGGTCCCCCGTCTCCCACATTCCCATATTTGATTGACCATCAATCCACCTAACACATCCCCCCACACACATTTCTTCCTAATTTTTCTACTTGCCTCTAGCCTCATCCTCTTCCCTACCATCCATTTTCCATACAGGTCTCTCTCTCAGTCTCTAAAACATGGATTAGACCATGTCACTTCCCTGATGAAGACAATGATCATTAATAGATCTCAACAGCCATCTAAATGAAGTCAAACAATTTTCTTACTCCACTACTGAGCCCTATCCTGTGTTCCCTAAAATATTTTCATTACCTAGAACCCGGAACATATATTCATGTCTTCACAGTTTTGTATATCATATTTCCTATACTAACATTTTTTCCTTTTGTCCTTCATACTCCTTCCCATGAATTGTTTGATACCCAGCTCAAGGGTCACTTTTCCCCAGAAGCCTTCCTGAAATCCTCTGGCTAGGATTATTTTCTTCTTGCACACTCTTACAGCGACCTCTACCTCATTCTATCTCAAAACTTATATTACACCATTTTATAACTACCAGTTCAACAGTCTGCCTCTTCCTCTAGACTGAGACCTTTATGGGAGCAGGGGCAGCCTTTTGTCTTTGTAACTCCAGAACCTAGAACAGATTCTGGCACAAAGTTAGGACTAGGTAAATCTTTATGGAATGCTGATTGAATTATTAGATACTGACCACTGCTTCATTTGCTTGACTGCATTTCCAGCTAAGCACTTCTTCAATCTATCCAGGCCTCCCCACTTACCATCTTTGTCCAGGGTCGTAAACATAAACTCAACAAATGGTTGAGGCAAAAATAGACATGTCAGTGTTTCTAAGGGTCTCCTGTGTCCTGGAAATATGAAAAAGAGAAGGGATAGAGGTGATGGATGTTACACTGCTTACCCTACCTCTTTCTTGCAGCAAGAGAAGAATTAACATTCACTGGGAAACCTACTATGTCCCAGGTCGTATGGCTGACACTCTCCATATGTGATCTCATTTTATCCTGAAAACTCTGAGAGAAAGAGATTATCTTCTCCATCTTATAGGTGAGAGAAAAAAAAGTTCCAAATTAAGTGGTTTGCCAAAGTCTCAGTTAAGAGTGTCTTCCCCCCATACATCCATGGTCAACTGATTTTCAATAAGAATGCCAAGACCCGGGTGCCTGGGTGGCTCAGTCAGTTAAGCGTCTGCCTTCAGCCCAGTCATGATCCCAGGGTCCTGGGATGGAGCCCTGCATCAGGCTCCCTACTCATCGGGGAGTCTACCTCTCCCTTTCTCTCTGTCCCCACCCCACGCCCCGCCCCCTGCTCGTGCTCTCTCTCTCTTAAGTAAATTAAAAAAAAAAAAACTTTAAAAATAAATAAACAAATGAAAATAAGAATGCCAAGACCACTCACTGAGGAAAGAATAGTCTCTTCAACAAACAGTGCTAGGACAACTGACTATCCGCGTATGAAAGAATAAAGTTGAATCCCCATCTCATACCCTCTACAAAAAGTAACTCCAAATGGATCAACGTCCTAAATGCAAGAGCCAAAAAACATAGAATACTTAGGAGAAAACATAGGGGTGAACTTTGTGACCTTGGATTTGGCAATGGATTCTTAGATGTGAAACCAAAAACACAAGCAACAAAATTTTAAAAATCAGACTTCATCAAAATTAAAGACTTTTCTGCATCAAAGGACATTATGAAGGCAGTGAAAAGATAACCTATGGAATGGGAGAAAATATTTGCAAATCATACATTTGATAAATGTTTAGTATCCAGAATATATAAATAACTCACATAACCCAACAGCAAAATGACAACCCAGTCAAAAAAATGGGCAAAGGACACTTCTCCAAAGAAGATATACAATGGCCAGCAAGTACATGAAAATATGCTCAAACTTATTAGTCATTAAGGAAATGTAAATCAAAATTACCATGAGGTATCATTTCATACCCACTAGGATATCTATAACTTAAAAAAAATGAAAAAACTGAAAAGAACAAATGTTGGTGAAGATGTAGAGAAATTGGAACACTCATACATTGCTGGTAAGAATATAAAATGGTTCAGCCACTGTGGAAAACAGTTTGATGATTCCTCATTACTTTTAACATAGGATTACCATATGACCCAGCAATTCCACTCCTAGGCATATACCCAAAAGAACATTGTTGTGGAAACAATCCAAATGTTCATCAATGGATGAATGGATAAGCAAACTATGCTTGTATACACATCCACATCCACACAATGGAATACCATTCAGCCATAAAAAGGAATGAAGTTCTGATACACGTTACAAGCTGGATGAACTCAAGAACATCACGCTAAGTGACAGAAGGACATAAAAGGTCATGCATTGTATGATTCCACTTACATGATCTACCCTTAATAGGTAAATCCATAGAGACAGAAAGCAGATTGATGGTAACCAGGGTCTAAAGGGAGAGGCCAGTGGGGATTACCTGCTTAATGGCTATAGGTTTTCTTTTAGTGAAAAGTTTTTGGAATTAGATAAAAGTGATGGTTGTACAATATCATGGATGTACTAAATGCCACTGAATTACTCATTTTAAGTGGTTTATTTTATGTTACACGAGTTTTATTGCAATAAATTTTTTAAAATTTAATTAAAATTAAAGATTATCTGCCTGAATCCAAAGCCTGGGTTTACTTCACTGCATTTTGTAACTTTCATTGAGAACAATCCATAAAATGACTTTAGTCATTTGTGGAGCCTTTAAAGGTTGTAGCTCTGGTGTTATCAAGCTGAGGGACACCAGCAAGTCACCATCCCAGGATCCTCAATACTGCGCCTGCCAAATAAAGATGACAGCTTCTGTGGAGACTCAGTGAGAAGAGGGAAGAAGATAGAATGAACCAGAAAAGGAGAGGTGATGATGATGATGAATGAAACACCCAACATACTCCTCCCACCACTTCCAGACTTCATTTTATTAAGTTGAAGGTGCGATTTTTAAAAGAAAACAAAGAAAAACCCGTGAAGAATCCCAATATGGAACACAGTCATAAAGAGGCAATAAAGCTGTTCTAGATAAAAATCTCATATATGGTTAGAGAGAGTAAGAATCAACTTAAACTATGAATAGAAAGGGACTTTCTTTTTTTAAGATTTTATTGGTTTATTTGAGAGAGAGAGAGAGAGATGAACAGTACTTGGGAGGGTGGGGGGCAGGGGTGCAGAGACAGAGAAGCAGATTCCCCACTGAGCAGGGAGCCCAACACAGGGCTCAATCCCAGGACCCTGGGATCATGACCAGAGCCAAAGGCAGACGCTTAACTGACTGAGCCACCCAGGCGCCCCAGAAAGGAACTTTCTCAACTAGATAAATGGCATTTACAAAAACAAAACAAAACCTACAGCTAACATCACACCATACTTAGTGGTAAAGGCTGAATGATTTCCCCCTGAGATAAAGGGAGATAAAGAACACACAATAGGAATATTTCTATTCGACATCACACTGCAAGTCCTAAGCAAGTGTGGTAGGGCAAGGGAGAAAAATACACACACAGGTTGGAAAGAGAAATTCTCTCTTGGCAGGCAACATTATCATAATGTATAAAATCTCAGGGAATCTGCCAAAAAAAAAAAAGCTCCTAGAACTTATAAATGATGAGTTTATCAAGGTTGCAGGATACAAGGTTAATATAGAAAAATCCATTGTATTTATATACACTAGCAATAAACCATTAGAAATTTTAAAAATTTGCCCATCCTCTTTCTGGCATCTTTCCATGCCACCGTAATGCTACACATGAATGTCCCTGCAGATGCTCTCACGAACATGAACAATGCTGAGAAGAGAGGCAAATGCCAGGTTCCTATTAGATCATGCTCCAGAGTCATAGTCCAGTTTCTGACTATGATGATGAAGCATGGTTCCACTAGAGAATTTGAAATCACTGATGACCACACAGCTGGGAAAACTGTGAACCTCATAGGCAGGTTAAACAACTATGGAGTAATCAGACCCAGATTTGAAGTACAACTCAAAGATCTAGAGAAGTGGCAGAAGAATCTGCTCCCATCCCACCAGTTTGGTTTCACTGTACTGACAACCTCAGTGGGCATCACGGACCATGACGAAGCAAGATAGGAGGGAATATCCTGGAATTCTTTTTGTAGGGATGTAATATATACAGGCAAATAAAGTGCCTCAATGGACAACTAAGTAAGCAAGTAAATAAGTAAATAAGTAAACAAATTTAAAGAACTATTTATGATAGCACTTAAAAAGATACAGCTAGATATAAATCTAACAACAATGTGCATTATCTCTATGCCACAAAATGCTGATGAAAGAAATCAAAGTAGATCTAAAAAATTGAAGAGGTATATTATATTCATCATTTGGAAGATTAAGTACTCTTAAGATGTCTAGTCTTCCCGAATTAATCTATAAATTCAAGACAACTTCAGTCAAAATCGCAGCAGGAGTTTTTAATAGAAAGCCACAAGCTGATTCTAAAACTTATTTAGAAAGGCAAAGAAATTAGAATAGCCAAAACAATTGTGAAAAAGAAAAAGACAGAGGACTTACTCACTACCTGATTTTAAAACTCACTATAAAGCTACAGTAATCAAGACAGTGTGATACTGGCAAAAGGAACAGAATATTTCATATTCTATGGGACCCACATACAGCCAGTAGATTTTGTCAGAAGTATAAAAGCAATTAAAGTGGAGGAAGGACCGTCCTTTAAAAAACAGTGCTGGAACAGCTGCTATACATACACAGAAAAACAAGCCCCAACCCATATTTCAGACGCTATGCAAAAATTAACTCAAAATGGATCAAAATGCAAAACTGTAACTTCCAGAAAAAAATATAGAAGAAAATCTTTGTGACTTTAGGTTAGGTAAAGAGTAATTAGATATGATGCCAAAAGCACAATCCATAAGGGAAAAAAATGTTAATTGGACTTGATAAAAAATGAAATTTTGGCTCTAAAAGCTACTGATTAATAAGAGAATGAAAAGACACACCACAAACAGGGAGAAAATATTTGCAAATCATATATCCAATTAATGAACTGTATTCAGAATATCTGAAGAACTCTTACAACTTAACAAAAAGAAAACAACCAAAGATTTTAAATGGACAAGTGATCTGAAGAGCTACTTCACCAAAGAAAATATGCAGATGGAAAACAAGCACGTAAAAAGATGTTCATCATCATTTGTCATCAAGGGATGCAAATTATAAGCACACTGAGATAGCAGTACCCACCCATTAGAATAGTTAAAATAGAAAAATAGAAAAATATCAAATGTTGGCAATGATGTGAAGCAACTGGAACTCCTATAAATAGTTGGTAGAAATGCAAAAAGGGGGGTGCCTGGGTGGCTCAATCAGTTAAGGGACCAACTCTTGATTTTGGCTCAGGTCACGATCTCAGGGTCATGAGACCAAGCCCCCTGTGGAGCCCTGCATTGGGCTCCAGGTGCCATGGAGTTTGCTTGTCCCTCTTCCTCTGCTCCTCCCCTCCCCTACTCTTGCTCTCTCTCAAATAAATAAAACAAAATGAAACCAGAGAGGGAGACAAACTGTAAGAGACTCTTAATCATAGGAAATAAACTGAGGGTTGTTGGAGGGGAGGGGGCTGGAGGGCTGAGGTAACTGGGTGATGGACATTGAGGAGGGCCCGGGACGTAATGATGTAATGAGCACTGGGTATTATGTAAGACTGATGAATCACAGACCTGTACCTCTGAAACCAATAATACATTATATGTTAATTTAAAAACAAAACTATTCCAAAATTTAAAAAAAAATAAAGGAGAAATGCAAAAAGATACAACCACTTTGGAAAACAATTTGATATTTTCTTACAAAGTTAAACATAACACAGTACAACCCATACAAGCCAGTAATCCATTCCCAGCATGAAATGAAAACCTATGTTTACACAAAAACCTGTACATGAAAAATTTTTAGGAACCTTATTTGTGATCCTCAAAAATATAAAACCAAACGTTTCTGAACTGCAGAACAGATAAACTGTGGTAAATCCACAGAACGGAATACTACTGGGCAATAACACAAAATTGATCCTTGATATACTTAACATGGGTGAGTCACATTGTATCATCTAAGTAATTGAAGCCAGACTCAAAAGAGCACCTACTGTATGACCCCATGGATGTAAGATTCTGGAAAAGACAAAATTATAGAGAACAGATCCTTGATCACCAGGAGTTAAGCATTGGACAAGATTTGCCTGGAGTGAGGCCATTTTGGGGAGTAAGCGGCCATGATAGAGCTGTTCTGTATCTTGACTGTGGAAGTGTTTGCATGACTCTATGCATTTATCAAAACTCAGGTCTGTGCACTGTGAATTTTACTGTATGCAAATTAAAAACAAAGAGTCAAGTTGGTTATTCCTAAAAGTAGAGTCTCTTCTAAATGAAGCCTCAGGTTAGAAACAGAAACTGATAAATTGTTGGGGAAGCCAAGTTCTACTACACTCATTTCCTCTTCCTCTCCTCTCCTCATCCTGTGTTTTCTCTCACGGTGAATGATGACACCATCGAGCTGGGATCCTAGGGGTTCTCCTAGGCTCCCTGTCTCCTCCACCCACACCCAGGCTCCGAGTCCTGTGGTTCCTACCTCTCAGGTGCTTCTCTCCATCTCCACACTGTGGGCCTCATCATCTCTATCTAGTCAGAATCACTGGGCCAGCCTCCCACCTGGGTGGGTCTCCTCCCTACAGCCACAGAGGTCTTTCTAAATCACTGATCCAACCATGTCGTTCTCCTTGCTGAAAGCCATCTGAGTGCCTGTAGCTCTCTGGGGGCAAGAATTGTTTTAGGTGCCAGCCTAGCCCTAGTACTGAGCACAGACAGTGCCTGGTGTCCGTGCACACTCAGTGAATTATGGCTGAATCCAGGCAAAGTTAATAGAGTGAGTGAACGAGTTACTAAAGGATGTGCAGGCCTTCCGGAAAGTCACTCACAGAGGTCTGAAGTAGTGTATCCAGAGGACCTGCCATCTTGGTCCAACAATATTGATTGAGAACCTACCATGCCCAGGAGCTGTCCTGAGGAGCCAGAGATTCATGGAGCTCCCCTGACAGGTGGTGGACTCAAAATCTTCAGCCAGTCATACAAAGGAGTGCACATCTGGGAATCATAGGAACCACCAAAGATAAGGTCCTGAAGGAGAAATGCTCTGCATGTTGAGAGGCTGTGAAGTGGGAGGAGGAGTTGGAGGCTTGATGAAGTCATGGAAGGCTTCCCTGAGGAGGTGATGATTCAAATGGAATCTCAGAGGACACAAAGTCCCTGGTTGGGGAGCCATGGAAGAGCTTTCCAGCAGATGGTCAAGTGTGCGCCAAAGCCCTGAGATGAGAGGAACAAAGATCCCTTCCAGGCAGTGAAGGGGGTGGGTGGGATTGGAAGCCACAGAGAGAGGGGAAAGGTGCCAGATGAGACTTGGGAAGGGAAAGGGATGGGTCCAAAATTAGTGAAGAATTTTAGGCTGAAGACTAACATGATCCAATCTGTTCTGAAAATACCATTCTACCTGTTACGTGGAAAGTGGATGGAGAAAGAGGCGAGTGTAGATGCTGTTAGAATTGTCACGAGGAGCCCTAGAGAGCAAGGCTGGGGGAGCCTGGACTCAGGTGGCCGGGTCAGTGGGGATGGACAGAAGGGGCTAAATGCAGCTTTACTTAGGAAGGAAACCTGACAAGCCTGGGACTTGCGAGTGACAGGGGAGGGAAGGGAAGGGAGAGGCCCAGTGTCTGGAAGTAGCAGTTTTCAAGTTTGGAACTTCCCCTGGGTGGCCCAAGGCATTCCTCATCCTTAATGGTGGTTTCTGGAAGCAAGGTGCAGCAACTGTCAGTGCACTAAGTTACACCCCTTCCTCACTCTCATTTCTAGGCAACTGCTCTTGCAGAACAACTTGCTTTGGGTTTTTTGTTTTGGGGTTTTTGGAAAATAATTTTATTTTTTAAAAAAATCAAACTTCCGGGGCACCTGGGTGGCTCAGTGGGTTGGGCCTCTGCCTTCGACTCAGGTCGTGGTCTCAGGGTCCTGGGATGGAGCTCCACGTCGGGCTCCCTGCTCATCAGGGAGCCTGCTTTCCCCTCTCTCTCTGCCTACTTGTGATCCCTCTATCTGTCAAATAAATAAAATCTTTTAAAAAATCAAACTTTCTTCTTTTTTTAAAAAATCTTTAAATTATGTTCAGTTAGCCACTGTATAGTATATAATTAGTCCTCGATGCAGTGCTCAGTGATTCATTAGTTAAGTGTAACAACCAGTGCTCATCACAGTGTGTGTCCTCCTCAATACCCATCATCCTGTTACCCCCTCTTCCCACCCTCCTCCCCTCTGAAATCCCCAGATTGTTTCTTGTGGCTCTTTGTTTCTCATGGTTTATCTCCCTCTCTGATTTCTCCCCCTTCGGATTCCCCTCCCTTCCCCTATGGCCCTCTGTGCTATTGCTTATGTTCCACATATGAGTGAAACCATATATTGTTTTTCTCTGTTTGACTTACTTCATTTAACATAATCTCCTCCAGTCCCATCCATGTTGATGCAAATGGTGGGTATTCATCCTTTCTGATGGTTGAGTAATATTCCACTATATATATGGATCACATCTTCTTTATCCATTCGTCTGTTGAAGGGCATCTCGGCTCCTTCCATAATTTGGCTAGTGTGGACCTTGCTGCTATGAACATTGGGCTGCATATGCCCCTTCTTTTCACTACATCTGTATCTTTGGGGTAAATACCCAGTAGTGCAGTTACTGGTCATAAGGTAGCTCTGTTTTTAACATCTTGAGGAACCCCCATACTTTTTTCCAGAGTGGCTGTACCAGCTTGCATTCCCACCAACAGTGTAAGAGGGTTCCACATTCTCACCAACATTTGTTGTTTCCTGTTTTGTTAATTTTTGCCATTCTAACTGGTATAAGGTGGTATCTCATTGTGGTTTTGATTTGTATTTCCCTGATGGCTAATGATATTGAACATTTTTTCATGTGTCTGTTAGTCATTTGAGTATCTTTTTTTAGAGAAGTGTCTGTTCATGTCTTCTGCCCATTTTTTGACTGGGTTATTTGGTTTTTTGAGTGTTGAGTTTAAGAAGTTCTTTATAGCTCTTGGATACCAGCTCTTTATCTGTAATGTCATTTGCAAATATCTTCTTCCATTCCATGGGTTGCTTCTTAGTTTCATTGACTGTTTCCTCTGCTGTGCAGAAGCTTTTTATCTTGATGAAGTCCCAAAGTTGGTTTTTGCTTTTATTTCACTTGCCTTTAGAGACCTGTCTTGAAAGAAGTTATTGTGTTACTGCCTATGTTCTCCTCTAGAATTCTGATGGATTCCTGTCTCACATTGAGGTCTTTCATCCAGTTTGAGTTTATCTTTGTGTATGGTGTAAGGGAGTGGTCCAGTTTCATTTTTCTATATGTAGCTGTCCAATTTCCCCAGCCCCACTTATTGAAGAGACTGGTTTTTTTTTTTCCTTTGGATATTTTTTCCTGATTTGTCAAAGATTGTTTGACCATGGAGTTGAGGGCCCATATCTGGGCTCTCTACTCTGTTCCACTGGCCTATGTGTCTGTTTTTGTGCCAGTGCCATGCTGTCTTAGTGATCACAGCTTTGTAATATAGCTTGAGTCAGGCAACGTGATGCCCCCAGCTTTATTTTTCTTTTTCATCCTTCCCTTGGTGATTCAGGGTCTTTTCTGGTTCCATACAAATTTTGGGAATTTTTTTCCAGCTCTTTGAAAAATGCCAATGGTATTTTAATAGGGATGACATTGAAAGTGTAAATATCTCTGGGCAGGATAGACATTTTAACAATTTTTATTCTTCCAATCCATGAGCATGGAATGTTTTTCCATCTTTTTGTGTCTTCTTCCATTTCGTCCATGAGTGTTCTGTAGTTTCTTGAGTATGGATCCTTCACTTTTTTAGTTAGGGTTATTCCTAGGTATCTTATGGTTTTTGTTGCTATTGTAAATGGAATTGATCCCTTAATTTCTTTTTCTCCAGTTACATTGTTAGTGTATAGAAAAGCAACTGATTTCTGTGCATTGATTTTATATCCTACCACATTGCTGAATTTGCTGTATGAGTTCTAGTAATCTGGGGGCTTTCGATTTTCAGCACATCACGGTATTTACAGGGAAATGGAACCAGATGATATAGTAGCCTCCTAACTAGTAGTCTTCCTGCTTTCACTCTTACTGGGTACCCACTCTCCCCAGTCTACTTTCCACGGAAAAGCCAGATTAAATTTTTTTTAAAAGTAAGTGGCCCCATGTTACTCCTTTGCCCAGAACTTTCCAATAGCTGCCTTCGACTCAGAGTAAGAGCAAAGTCCTGATTGTAGCCCACCAGGCCTGACATGGTGGTCCCCTCCTGTGTCTCTGACTTCCCCTCCCCACTTTGGTATCTCTTGAACTTACCAAGCATGCTCTGGTACTGGGGTCCTGCTGTCTGGGACTTTTCCCCCAGGTATCCACATATTCTGTCTCTTACCTCATTCAGGTCTCTGGCCCAACACTGCTTTACCAGGAAGGCCTTCCCTGACCACAGCATCCCACTGGGCTATCTACTAGCTACTTGTTTTTCAGAGTACTCACCACCACATGGCATTTGTTTATATTCCTCACCTGTCTCCCCTAACTAGAGCTCAGTTTGGCTACTCTGAGCTACTTGCTATCCCTGTGAATACTGGTTAAATATTTGCTGACAAAGAAAATAAGCCAGCTCCATCTTATTATTTAATTAAGAAGATCTAAAAGGGTAATATGGTCTTCTGATCTAATAAGAATAGTAATTGTGATTATTTATTATTATAGTTAATAGCAACCACAAAAACATTAACATTTTTGAAATAAGAATGATGGACTGCAGTATGCCAGGCCAATTTGGAAGACTGACTCCAAAATCCAATGTCCTTTTATAGCAGCCCAAAAGATACAGTATAAGCCTTTTCTTGCTGTTCTCACATGACCTCTTCAGTGAGAACAGGGGGGTCAAAATGACCACTCATTATCTGGTGATGAACACAGCTGTCCTCTCATAACTCTCTAGCTTTGTGGAAAATCCTGGTGACTTATACATGTTTTAAAACATGAATAAATAAAAGTCCACTAAAACAGATTTATCTTTTCATTCACGAGCAGTATTTCCAAAGTTCGGAAGTTTTCCACTGGACTTATAAATTGAAATACGAAATCTTTTTAGTAGACTTGACTCACTAAATAAGTCTTAAGCTTGAAACATTTTTGGAGACAATGTATTATAATGTTCTGTTTTCCAGAGGCAAAGGAGCAAAGCCTGACAGAACCATCAGGGGTTCCCAGTTTCAAAGAAGACAAAGAAGTCCAGCTTCTTCAAGAAAGTCACAGGCTGAAATTAGCCAAGGAAAAACAGCAAGCTATTTCTAAGGTTTTGCTTCAAAAATACACACTCCTCTCACACATTCTGGGATTGTTGGCTTCAAACTGATAAAATATCCCTTCTTTGGGGCGGGGGAAGCGGAGAAGAAAAACTCCCAAGAAAACTTAGAGCCTGACTTTGAAGACAGATCTCCCTGCATCTGAATCCCTTCTCTATTAGCTGAGTGTCCTCGAGAAAATCATCTCACTTCTCACCTCAGGCTCCTCTTCCGAAAAACTGAGGTAAACGTCATGATAACCTTGGCAGATCAATGGCTATTAAAGAGAATTCACATAGAGTCCAGGATCCAGCACCTAGCAGGTGCTTAAAAAAAAAAAAATGTAAGTAGTGATTGCTCTATAAGCATCTCTCTATGGAAGCCCACTCAAGCCATCAGCATTTTTAAACATATATATATATATGTTTATATAATATATATATATTATTATATATAATATATATATAATATATAAAAGCAATCAATTTCTAAGAACATTTAGAAAATACAGAAAACTATGAAAAAATAAATCCCCCATCAATACTACGAAGAAAACCTCCCCCCCCAAATAAGAAATGGCGTGGACCGCAGACTTCTCCTCTAACAATTTCAAAATAGTGACCTCTGCTGGCCAGCGGGAAATGTGAGCTTTCCAGCCAACTCTTTCACAATTGAGCAAGGGTTGAGTCAGCCAGGCTTGGTCCCTGTCCCTGGAACAAAAACCAGGTGTTGCATTACAAGGACAGAAATCGTCACAAGGGTTACCACGATGTAATTAGGATGTTAACAAAATTAAAGGCCGGCCTTTCCATTTGCTCATCCACCCAGAAGATTCTTTTATTTTTTTTTCAAAACCAGTGGTCTCCTATTTTTAAAATGTCATAATTGCATGCAAATGTTACAGCTGAAAAACAACGCAAGGGGCATTAAAAATCAATCTTCCATGTAAGCCTCAGATTTTCCAGCATGAAGATCCAAAAGCAGAAGTGGTGACAAATGTGTAGAAAACAGAGTGAAAAAGTCAGAATGCATCATTAAGAATATTACAACAAAAGGAGGGAAAAAAGTCTTGGGGAATTCATGTCTGATTCAGCGGGAGTAAACAGCCAACTACAAAGGAGGCTTTAAAGAGCCCTGCAGACTTCTTATAGATAGGACCCAGAAATCCATCTAGGAAGCCGCCACGACCCTTCTCTTCAAGCAGAAGTGTACTTGATGGAAGAGTCTACTTAAGAGTCTGCTGGCGGGGCCACTGAGACATGAAACACATTCCCACCACATCAGGTGTGAAATAAAACAGAGGTTGCGAACTGGCAGCCGTAGGGCTGTGTAGTTTGCTTTGGCACAGGCTCTATTTTTTTTTTAATTAATTAGTTTCCAACACTTAAGAAATTGAGATTTCACATCAAAATCTGAATTTGTACCTTCTTATGCACAGATGGGGAGATCTAGTCCTCTCTGACCAATGCACTCCCATAGTGACAACCAGGGGCAAGCAGTGGCGGTCCTCCCTCCAGAGTGGGGTGCACACCCTCTGGTTTGCTGTTTCCCCATCCAGTCCACCTCACTTGTCACGTCACCCGTCTGGCTTTTGCAACCCCTTGGGTCTGAGACCCTGGGTTTCAAAAGCCCCAAGGCACTGGGGATGAACTCAATTCCATTCAAGCAAGTATCAACCACATTCAAGGCACTTAATATAGGCACAGGGGTTATAAGGAATAAGACATGATCCCCGAACCCCAGGAACTCCAAGGTCACAGTTTCCAGGGAGAGCTAGAAAACGTGAAATTATAATACATTACCACATATGCACTGAAAAGGCATAGAAGTGGTAAAGACTAATGATTAAATTCCCTTTCTAGCTTTCTGAGATGGTACTTTGCTCACTTATTTCAGTCTTTCTTCTCTTCTCTATGCACTTAAGGGTATAAATTTCCCTCTAAGCACGGCATTAGCTAGATCTTCTAAGTGTCAATGTGTATTTTCATGATCACCCAATTAAAATCATTTTCCCACCCATGTGGTTTCTTCTTTGACCTGGGGGTATTTAAAGGTGTATTTCTTAATTTCCCAACATGTGGAATGTTCTAACACTCTTAACTGATCTCCACCTTGACTATCTTGTGATCAGACATACTCTAAATGATTTTAATCCTTTGAGATCTGTCGAGACTTGCTTTATGGACCCACATTTGGCCAGATGTTCCATAGATGCCCACTGGGTTAAGTTTGCTGATCGTGTCACTCAAATATTCTACAGCCTTCCTGACTTCTAAAATCCACTTATTCTACCAGTGGCTAAGAGAGGTACGTAGAAGACCTTAAGATGTGGCAGACTTGTTTATTCCTCGTTGTAAGTGGCTCTGTCCTTTTTTGTGGATTCTTGAAAACTGAGGTATAAAATACAGAAACCTTACATATACCGTTCAATGAATGCTCATATGTATACACCCACAGTCCAAATCAAGCTACAGAACATTTCCAGCACCTCAGATTTCCAAGTCAATATGCTACCCCTCTCCGTTACCACTTCTCTGACTCAGGGTGAAAACGTTATTTTCCCTGTTCTTGAAACACATACAAATGCAATCACAGTATATATCCCTTTGTGCCTGGCTTCTTTTGCTAAATATTATGTCTAAGAACTATGTCTACATTCACATTGTGTAACACGGCAATAGTTCATTCTTTGGATTGCTGTATGAAATCATATTGTGAAAGTACAGCACATTTATCCATTCCACTACAGTGATGGGCATTTGAATTGCCTCCAGTCTGGGCTACTGTGAAAAATCCTGCTACAAGTATCCTTAGTAAATGACTTTTGGTGGGGATGTGCTCTCATTTCTCTTGGGCATATACCAATTCGTGGAACAGATAGATTCTAGAGTAGGCCTCGGTTTCGTTTTAGTGGTTATTGCCCATTTCTTCACTTTCCAGCAATTCTATGGGAATTTTAGTCGTTCCATATCCTCGACACCTGTCATTGTCAGTCTTTGGAAGCGCTTCTGATGGGTGTGTAATGGGATGTCAGTGTGGTGTAAATTTTTATTTCCCTCATAACTAATGGTGCTGAGTATCTACCTCCTCTTTCTTATAAGCCATTTGAATACCCTTCTTTTATAATTACCTGCTGTACAGAAGCATTAAATCACTATATTGTGCACCTGAAACTAATATTAACACTGTCTGTTAACTAACTGGAATATAAATAACAACTTCATGGATAGGGAAAAAAGTGCCTCTTCATCTTTTGCCCATAATTTTGATTGAATGTACTTTGAGGCTGTTATGGGGCACATTAACATTTAGAACTGTATCTTTCTCATGAACTGAATCCTTTACTTCGAAGTGCCCCTCTTTATCTCTGGTAAGTTTTTTGGCCTTAAAGTGGACTTTGTCAAAAATTAATACAACTAGGGAGCCTGGGTGGCTCAGTCAGTTAAATGTCTACCTTCAGCTCAGGTCATGATCCCAGGGTCTTGGGATGGAGTCCTGCCTGGGGCTCCCTGCTCAGTGGGGAGTCTGCTTCTCCCTTTGCCTGCTGCTCCCCCTGCTTGTCCATGCGCTGTCAGATAGTCTTTTTTTTTTTTTAATTGATACAACTAGGTGAGCTCCTTTTTTGTGTTTGCATGTTTATCTTTTCCTATCCTTTGTTGTTCAACATCTTTATGTTTTAAAGTGGCTCTTGTTAGCAGCAGTTGAATTTATTTATTTAGTTTGATAATCTGTGTTTTGATTTAGTCCATTTTCTATTTAATTCAATTAATGATGTATTGGGTTTAAATCTACATCTTACTATGTACATTCTCTTTTTCCTGCCTATTCTAGATTTTTTTCCCTCCTACTTTCTTTTATACTTATATAAAATAAGTACATATTTATGTATTTTTATATATGTATATATACATATATATGTATATTTATATATTACTGGTATTCCATGCTTTTCTTGCCTGAACTTGAAAATTTTACTATTGTTTCAGTGGCTATCCTGAAATTACAATTCACATCCTTTACTATGCCAAAGTCTACTGCTGGCACTTTTACTCTCTTTCCAATGTAAAGACATTAGAATATATTTTTTAAAGATTTCATTTATCTATCTATCTATCTATCTAAGAGCAAGAGTAAGAGCGCGCATGAGCTGGGGAAGGGGCAGAGGGAGAGGGAGAGGGAGAGAGAGAATCTCAAGCAGATTGTGCATATCTGTGGAGTCTGACGCAGAGCTTGATCTCACAACCCTGTGATTACAACCTGAGCCAAAACCAAGAGCTGGATGCTTAACTGACTGGCCACTCAGGCACCCTAGGATATTCTAACTCCCAAATAAATATTCTGATTTATATGTCATATTTACCCTTTTTGTGTGTGCTTAATTTCTTCTGACTCGTCTTCCTTCTTCTCCCTGAAAAAAACCACCTTTATAAATTAAGTTCCTTTTATTTATTTATATTATTCATTTTAAGGCGTCTCCATGCCCAGTATGGAGCCCAACACAGGGCTTGAACCCACCACCCTGAGATCAAGACCTGAGCTGAGATCGCATCAGACACTTAACTGAGCCACCCAGGTGCCCCTACTAAGTTCATTTTAGTATGACCTGTTGAAATCTCTCAGCTTTTGTTCCTTCATTTTTATTGCATCATATTTATAGATTACTCCCGGGTATGGAATTCTAGGTTAGTGGATTTCTTTCAGCACTTTAAAATTTGCACTCCGTCCCATCCTCTTCAGTTGTTTTTGTTGAGAAGTTAGCTGCTGTTGCTCATTTGAAAGCCATTCCCACCCCCTCATCCCCCTGCTCCTTTTAAGAATTTGTCTTTGGTTTTTAGCACTTTTACTACAAGGTACCTCAATGTATATTCTCTTTGTTTATATGCTTCGGGTTCAGAGAGCTTTTTAAATCTGTGGCCTAAAGGATCAAAACTGCTCTGCCCCATTAGATCTGCCTCTCCTTCCAGGACTCCAATTACACCTGCAAAGTTTCTCATTGTATCATCTGTCTTAACCTGTCTGTATTTTAATATTTTTTACTTTTCTGCTTTATTCTGAATAATTTCTTCTGATCTACCTTTCAAGGCATTTTTTTCCAGCTATATTTAATCTCAGGTAAACCTACCCAATGATTTTTTAATCTTAGTTATTCTATTTTTCTGCTCTAGAATTTCTGTGGTGCTTTTCCAAATTTTATATAGATAGGTAAAGTTTTATATGCATATGTGCTTTCTACTACATATGTAAGTAGTTTCTAATTCTCCAACAAATTAAAATTTCATTTTTAGGTCTTACTGAACATACTAATTATAATTATTTAAAAATTTCTGACATGAACAGACATTTCTCCAAAGAAGATATTTGGATGGCCAACAGACCCATGAAAAGATGCTCAATATCACTAGTCAGGGAAATACATACTAAAATCACAACGACACATCCCCTCACACCTGTCAGAAAGGCTAAAATCCAAAACACAAGTCTTGTTGAGGAGGTGGAGAAAAAGGAACCCTCGTGCCCTATTGGTGGGAATGCAAACTGGTGAGGCCGCTGTGGAAAACAGTATGGAGATTTCTCAAAAAGTTAGGAATAAGGCGCCTGGGGGCGCCTGGGTGGCTCAGTCAGTTAAGCCTCTGCCCTTAGCTCAGGTCATGATCCCAGGGTCCTGGATTAAGTCCCAAATCAGGCTCCCTTTTCAATGGGGAGTCTGCTTCTCCCTCTCCCTCTGCACTTCCCCACCCCCCCCACACTCGCTAAGTAAATAAACAAAATCTATTTTTTAAAAAGTTAAAAATAGAACTACCCTACAATCCTGTAATCCCACTACTGGGTATTTACCCAAAGAATACAAGAACACTAATTCAAAGGCATACATGCACCCCTACATTTAGAGTAGCATTGTTTACAATAGCCAAATTATGGAAGCAGCCCATGTGTCCATCCATAGATGAACAGATAAAGAAGATGGGGCACATATACACAATGAAATACTATTCAGCCCCCAAAAAGAATGAAATCTTGCCATTCACTATGACAGAGCTAGAGAGTATAATGCTAAGTGAAATAAGTCAGTCAGAGAAAGTCAAATTACCATCTGATTTCACTCATGTGGAATTCAAGAAACAAAAGAAATGAGCAAAGGAAAAGAGAGAAGAGCAAGCGAAACCAAGAATGACACTCTTAACTACAGAGAACAAACTGGGTATCAGAGGAGAGGTTTAAATAAGTGGTGGGGATCAAGGAGGGTACTTGTGATGGGCACCAGGTGTTGTATGGAAGTGTTGAATCACTAAAGTTGTACACCTGAAACTAATATTACACTGTAAGCAAACTATACTGGAATTAAAATAAAAACTTAATATACATAAATTAATTCAATTAGTCTCCTAACTCTAATCTGGAGCCCCTGTGGGTCTATTCTATTGTTTCTTGCTTTTGTTGTTCTCATATTGTCTTGTCTCTTCCTGTGCCTGGTTATTTTTAATTGTGTGCAGACACTGTATTTGAAAACTTGTTTGTAAAAATAATTGAAGCCTAGGATGTTGTTTTTCTCCACAGAGGATTTATGATAGTTTCTCCCAGAACCTAGAAACACTGGCAAACAGGGATTACCACAAATCAATTTAATGAGAATTCTAACTCAACTACAGTTCATTCACTCTATCTCCTCTTCACCCTTCCCTCTAGGGTATAGACTTTTGGGGTCCCAACCCAAAGCAAGGGGACTTAACTCCCTCTTTTTAGGCCTTTGCAGGCCCAAATTGTGCCCCTATTTTGGGAGGCTCTGGTAACTGCCCCTACCCTCCTTTCTCTCCTAATCAACAAAGGTAAGCTTGCAGAAGCTATGTTGGCACTGTGTGACCTTTTCCCTCAAGCCTAATTAGACCCTTGAATACTTGACCCATTTGGGCTAATTTCTTTCAATGTGGAACATGGTTGGCCTTCAGAAATGGCCAGTCTCCATTATATAAACTCAGGAGCTAGAGGGCAGCTGGAGCGAGTGGTAGGCGGCCAGTAGACAGGCAGACAGAATAAAGCACTGAAGCAGAAAGAAGCAGAGAAGAACCATTTAGAGATCCTTAAAACTCTCCCAGTTCTTCATGGGACAGAAGCATATCTCTACTTGCGCTCACCAAGACTTTCCCCACGCCCTTAGGATCAACTCCCCTTTTTACACTTATGCTAAATTGAGGTGGGGATTGTGTCCTTGCAGCTAAGGACCACAATGTTAGGAAAGGACTAGTGTTTCATACATATATATTTAAGATTTATATATTTGCCAGGGACATCCCATAGGTCTTCCAGAACTGCTTTACCACCAGGATCACTTGCAAGGCACAGTCAACCATATCTGATAAGATATGTGTGTGCAGGTAGAGTGAGCAGTTGGAGGCAAGGCAGAGCCACACAGCTCCTGCAAAATAATGCAAGCAGTGAAGTGGGCTAGCGCCAGGACACTAAGGAGATGCTGCATTTAGTGCCGAAAGGGTCCATAAAGGAGGTGGGCATGAATGCTAGCAACAACTACTGCTTGGAATAGGCTAGGAGCAAAACAAGTGCTCAATAAACCACAGCAATAGCAAGACACATCAGTTGTGTAAATACAGTTCTTTGCAAACAAGGGTTGCCTCCATTTACTTCTCCCACACAGGGTGGTGAACCCTTTGAGGACAAGGTCTATGACCTTGTACAATCAGGGCCCATCACAGGGTCTGGTATACAATAGGCAGTGAGTGAATGCTGAAGGAGTGAATGGAAGAATTAATAGCACTTTGCAAGAACCGGTCTACAATACCTTGTCTTAAACTCCTGAGGCCATATGTTTCAGAATAAAGAACTTTTCAGATGTTAGAAACGTAACAATGATGCATATTACATAACACCCTCGTGGGGTCTGGGGCAGCACTTCATAGTCAAATATGTTACCACTATAAGCAGAGTCATATTACATGGAATAAATTAAGTCTACAAATAGCCCCACATCCATTCAGATCAGGTTTTGCTGCCAAATAAATTTTCTCACCAAACTTAACCAATAAAAAAATGCTCTAGATTCCAGAATTATAAAGATCTGCTAAAAATGAAAACTCAAGGAACCCTAGAAAGGACCGCTAATTTTCACTTTTTTATTGGGAAACTATTGTTAGTGGCACTCATAGCCTACATGAGTTCACAGGTAAGTTTAGCTGCTGACTAGACCTGGTTAAAGAAAATGAAAGGCCGGGAGCGCCTGGGTGGCTCAGTCAGTTAAGCAGCTGCCTTCGGCTCAGGTCATGATTTCAGGATCCTGGGATCCATGGGGAGTCTGCTTCTCCCTCTCTCTCTGCCCTTCCCCCTGCTTGTTTTCTCTCTCAAAATAAATAAATCTAAAAAAGGGGGGGGTGTCAGAAAGAACTATCCAGAATAAAGCTTAGAAAGTCAAAATATTAAAATAGAGACAAGACGCAGACAAGACTGGAAGGAGAGGGAGTTCATAGTCTACAAGGGGACACGAATTTGTAATCGGTTAAGGTCCAAAGAGGGATGACAAAGCACTGAAAAAAAACATGGAAATCCATGTGAGAGGATCTGGAAAGGCTAAGCTCATTGTGAAGGATGGGAAGTGTGCCAAGACAGACATTTAGGCAAGGGAACATGAGCATAAGCACATAAAGGCACGGCAGGGCGACTCATGATCTATCACCTGCTCCGATTTCAAGGTAGGTCTATGAAACCTGACTATTTCTCAGCATTCCAACCTTACCTATGGGGTCTAACCATATTCAAGCTTTCCAATAAGTGCATCGGATGGCAGAAGTCTACCCTATAGCAAAGGATAGTTCGTGTGCTTCAGACACTCATCTGAGAGCCCCACGTGAAAGAGAAAATCCACCTGAGCTGCAGTGCAGTCTCCTAACTTGCAGCATTAGCCACCTGACACTTGCTGGAAATACAAACTCTTGGGTCCCGCCCCAAACCTACTGAATCAGAAACTCTGGAGGTGGGGCCCAGCAATCCGTGTTAATAAACTTTCCCAAGGTTCTGAAGCATGCTAAGTTTGATTAACTCCTGATCTAAAGTGCACCTTTCTCCCAGTATGATTCAGACCACCGCTTAGAATTTGTTATAAACATCTCTTGGGAAGCAGTCCAGACTTCCTGAAGCCACTGCGCTGCAGCGGAACCCGGACTCCACAGTTCCAACAGGCACTCCCTGTGAATCTGATTCCAAGTTTCCAATGTCACTGCATTAGATTATCAACTCCTCAAGGGCAAGAACTGTCTTGTTCACAGTTCAGTTTCTTTCTAATAGTGGGGTGATAACAGACACTCAGCGACTGTTTTTAAATGATTAGCTAGCTCTGGATCAACAGGCACATTATTACAGCAATGTCAAGGTACCATGACTGGGAACTACAGGGGGTATGTGCTTGTTTGACCTTGTCTTATTTCCCTTAACACAAAAAAAAGTTCAGCTTATTTTAAAATGGTGGTCAGCAGCTTGTTAAGAATAGCTGGATTGCTGAGGCGCCTGGGTGGCTCAGTGGGTTAAGCCTCTGCCTTAGGCTCAGGTCATGATCCCAGGGTCCTGGGATCGAGCCCTGCATCAGGCTCTCTGCTCAGCGGGGAGCCTGCTTCCCACTCTCTCTCTCTGCCTGCCTCTCTACTTGTGATCACGCTCTCTGTCAAATAAATAAAAGAAATCTTAAAAAAAAAAAAAAGAGCTGGATTGTTAACTGTGGAATTAAAGCTATTTTTGTTTTAAGCTCTTTGGTTTTAAAGAGGACTGTGGGTTGGGAGAGCAAAAAAGGGAGTTGAGGGCCTTCGTGCAACACCTCAGCTACCTTGAGATGAAGTTCAGACTAATTAGAGTAAAGCTGATAGACCTAACTGTTAGCCTGGGGGAATATGATCCACTCAGAAACACTACTCCAGCCCGAAAAGAGACAGCTTTCAGCACTCACATCCTTTGTTTAGATTTGGAAGAAAGAGACCCTCAGAATTCAGGCTCCTTAGTTCTTACTGAACACAGGCCACCCACCAAATCAGTTCAGGTAAAGGCAAGAGCTCCGCATTTCTCAAGAAGTGAAACCTTTTCAAGTTTTATAACCAACTGAGACTGAACTGAAATGGCTCAAGAAACACACACACACCAGAAATTAAATAACTGAACTCGAGGATACACGTATTTTAATTAATAGTCCCGTTCAGAAAAACTGTCAATTTATTTTTCTACCCAATTCAGTGTCAGTGACATACAAAAATATAAACAGATTACCATATTTACAGGAAGATATACAAAACAATCACCAAGGAACAAGTCGGGCAAAGTGTCGAACTGTTGCTTATCCACAGCCACTCAACTGTATGTGGTTTATTGTAGGACAGTTGCCCAGTTCCCCGGGAAAGATGCTATGTGAACTCATACCTTCCATAAGCTCAAGCAAACACTACAAGAGCTGACAGAACCATGCTTAGCACGGACAGTCAGAGAAAAGCTTTTAAAGAACATGCTCTAATTTTCAGGCCAATGTTACAGCATCAGTGGGCTCACAGGCAGGATGTGGCTTCATCAAAGGAAATGCTTCCCTCCTCTTGGACTTCCTAATATCCTCTTCCTTGTATACAGGAGAAGGAGCTCTCTTCGATAACAGGTGATTGAGCAACACCCTACCCAGCAGATGGTGTGTAGATTATCAACACACAATGGGGAAAAGGAACGGACTCTCTTCTCTACTAAATACAATCCAGATTTGGGGAGGCAATTTCCAAATCTCCACCAGGCGGACATTATGTGACCTGTATTTTGTACACAGCACATTCCCTTGAGAGAAAATAGGATTGAGCACCTCAGAAATGTTCCTATTGCTCATCAAATATATCTTTTCCCAAAGTATATGGGGAATGCAAAACCCTAACCCGAGCCAGATATTAAAGGAATAATCCCATCTCACTCTCAGGAATCCAATGGGTCATATAACACAATTCTTCTTTACTGGAAGCAGAAGATTAAGAGTCCTTTTCTCCCAAAATGCCTCAGCCAGGGGCAGCACAGAGAGTGGAATACAAAAAGCTCAACAACATGGAACGCAACAGTTTTCAGTCAACCTCGCCACAACCTTCTGGTCATCTCCAAGACACTACCACATTCAAAATTCAAGTTCATATTCAAAAAAGAGAGCACTCTACTTCAGATGACAAGAAAGAGAAAGAGAAGGAAGGAGGAAGAAAGAGAAAGAGAGAGAGAGAGAGAAAGAGAGAGAGAGGGAAAGGAAGAAAGAAAGAATGCGGGAGGGAGGAAGGAAGGGAGGAAGAGAAAGCAGAGAAAGAAACAAAAGAATGGCAATTAGCCTAACTACTCCAAAGGCTGGACAACCAACCAGGGAACCGGGGAACCGGGGAACCGCCTCCTGAAGACACTCAAGGCCAGCAGGATTCATTTATAATTTGGCTTGTGCTGGCTGAAGGGGCAACAAACAAAAAGAATAAAGATATAATGCATCAAGTAATCAGACAAATGGTAGACATACATACCACATTAAAGATTCATATACAATACTGTGCTGATTTTAAAGAAGAAATTGGGGGAGAGGAGAGGGAACAGACAATAGGAAAAGAATTACAAGGGAGCGTTTCAGCCCAATGCCAGTCCAGTGAATACTTACCAGTGGGACTTCCTATCTCTCATCTCCAAAGAAGTTAATCTAGTCAATTATAAAATTACCTTCTCACTTTTGGGACATACAACATACTCCCAAGTACAGTAAGCCCTCCGACATTTTGGTTTCACTTGCTATTTGATGACTAAGTTGTTTCTGGTTGTAAAGATTTTCCTAATATATTTTTATTAGCCAGTTAACACAGTAAAGGCTGCTCCCTCTGTGAGGCCAAGCAAGCTTCACCAAATAATTTGATCTAATGAAGATGAAGGGTGGGGGGTGGGGGGATGGAGAAGAAAAAGGGAAAGTTTCCTGGTTTTAGTTACAAAACTTCTTCTCTCACTTGAAAACCTCTGCAATCACTTAATGTTTTGTTCCAGAAAAAGAAAGCAAAACTACTTGGGAAAATACCCATATACTTATTGTTTACTAGCATGATACAAAACAAATTCATAGTTGTCAATCATCTTTCGAAAACCAAATGTGAATGTTTAATCTTGTAACTTAAGAACTGAATTTTTCCACATTCTTTTATATAGAGTTAGCATCTGTAAATTGAGATCTTTTTTGGACAATCATGCAAATTTAATTTGTCCCTGGAAAGAAAAACACAACCTACCAGATTAACAAAATATGTCCTTTAAACAATAATTTTTCTGTGAACTTTTCTGCACTGTTACCACTTTTATCCTTCAGTAAACAGAAATTACTCTTAAAAGGCCTATGGATTTCAAGTGTACAGAGAGTTAAAACTCTCAGCACAATTAGGAAAATTGAATCAAATCAACCTATTTTACCTTCTGAACGGGCTCTACTCAGCTCAAAAGTAAATTCTAAAAATTTTCCAGCTATTATTATTAAGCTAGAGAAGCTAGAGACATTTTTACTGCCATCGAGGCTTCTGTAAAATTGAATAAAGATTTTATTATACCACACACACAAAAAGCAATCGGTACAGAAAAGGCAGTTTTCGGTTATTCTGTTGAGAATTTCTTTCCATGATTTCTCCCATTAAAGTATAGTTTTCAAAGCAACCACCACGACAAAGGAAGCATCTAATTAGTCCATTTTCTTCTGATCCAAGAATGCTGAACATTTACTGTCCCATCTGTAGCTGTATCAGCAGTGTAATGAACACAGTTTATATTACTGAGCTATTCTTTGAACTCCAAGAACTGTTGAAGTCTTTTCTGATGTTCTGCAGATGCTTGCACAGCACTAAATGAAACATAAATTCAAAGCATAAGCTTTATTTTACATTAAGCATATTAAGTGAACCACAGAGCACAGAGTCAATATTTTTCAAAACAATTAAAAACAAATAGAAATCTTCACTTATTGAGTACTTCTGAGAAAGCTGGATGAAAACCCTCCTTAATCTAATGAGGAGGAGGGCTTGCATTCAGTAACGGCATGCTTCTACCTTCTAAAAGACCAAAGCAAATTAAGACTGACAAGGGAAAGCATCGATTTGAACCTGCTCTGTTGTGGAACCTGCTGTGCAGAGTTCCAGGCCTGGCAGCAGATTTTCTGGATTTTATTATTTTATTTAAACCAGATTCCAACATTATCTTTGAGTTGTGGAGTATTTGAGTTGCCTTTAATATAAAATCCTTTAAACTAAAATGTTTGGTTAAAACACAATGGACTCCACTAATCGTTTTCAAAGGTAACAGCTTGGTGGTTTAGATTTAGTTCTCCCTTTGAACGTAGTCGTGTCTCAGATGGGGAAATGGAGTTCTCTCCCCATGCTCGCCCCCACTAACGTACACTACCTTGATGAAATCAGAGCAAATATATCCCGAAACTAGTATAAAACTTCCTTTTAAACTTTTGGGCAAAAACTGAATACAGTGAAAGATTCTCATTTTCTGGCTGTTGAAGATGTATTATTAAATGATAAAATTCCAGATTACAGAAAGACACCACTGTTAAAACTGCCAAAAAAAAAAGTCTGATTATAGTAATTTCACTACAAACCATCCCCAATTGCCTTACAAATACACATCTCTGCTAGATTCAACCTTGCAGCTGCCTCCAATTGAACCATTTCAAGTACTTTACTGTGTGGACTGGTGAAGCCGGATGACACACCTCTTCCACAGGAGGGTCAACAGAGGTAAACAGACCTTTGTGAAAAAGCCAGAGGTCAGGGAGACAACACCGCCTAGTAGTATAGTACAGACACCAGTGGATAGGCTCTTGGGTCAGAAGGATTTGAGTCTGAATTCTGATTCTCCATAATCATGGGGAAGTTAAACCATTAGGTAACTTGACCACAGCCACAGATAGTTAATGACCTAACTAGACATAAATCCAAATGTTTTTAACTCCACATCTTTTTTTCCCACCACACCGTTCTGTCCTAGACGTACAAAATAGTCTCTGCTGACCTCATCAAATTTAAAACATGGCTCTTCCCAGAGAAAAGAAACTAAGGCAGAATTTCATCCTCCTAATTTTTTTTTAATCAGTCATCTATCCCCCTTTTGTATCTAAAACTCTCCGCGTCCCCTCTCCCTGTTCTCGCTCGATCATCAGTACACATATCCCAGGTTCCACAGCCATCCAGCATCTCCCATCTGACATCTTAGAGACAGTCCCGGGCACAGGAAGAAAAAGAGGTGTTTTAAGAGTAGGAAGATCGGATTTCAGGTTCACGTTCTAACACCAACTAGGTGGGGCTATTAGGCAAGTCCTTCACCTTCTTGAGCCTCAGTCTCTGCATCTGTGTGGTTATGATAACCTCTACACTTCACAGACTCTTTAAGGAAATGAAACGAACATGGATAAAGTGCTCAGTGTATTGTCCAGAACAGCGCTGTCCCAATAAACTTCCTGTAATGACAAAAATGTTCTAGACCTGAGCCGTCTAGTATGGCAGCCACAAGCCATATGTAGTTATGGAGGACTTAAAATATGGCCAGTGTGACTGACCCACTGAATTTTTAGTTAATTTAAATTTAAACTGCCATATGCAGCTATCATATTGGAGAGCACAGATCTAGAAGACACTCAATAAAATTTTGTCTGTTTTTAAACAAGTGAATAAACTTTTTACGGCTCTTTACATTCCCACACAGAACCAAGTGTTCCATAAAAACCTACTATTTCTGCTGTGTATTATGGAAGTAAAAGGAAATATCCTGCTGTTTCTACAATCAGGCAGTTTGAGGAAGCTCTGAACTATTTATTGATAGTTCTGCATACAGGAAAAGCAATCTCTTGTGTCTTCTAAAGTTCATTTATAATTGTGATAAACAGTTAATAAACTTGTATCTCTTATCCTGCCTAACTAAATTGTTTCATGAGAAGAAAGCAGTAAACATCAATGAAACTAAATATAAACAGGCCTGGCATTTGTGGTTTTCTCTCCAGTTCCATTTCCGAAGGTGTTATGATCTGCCACTATTTTTCCAGCATGATTCACAAAGCACCAAGGACTCGTTTATGGAACACTCTGCTCACCCCAAGTCTTAACAAGCTAACCAAGATGTAATATCAGGAGTATTTTTAATATGCTTTTCTGAAAAGGTACTCCATTTTTGGCCTTCTTTCTCTCATAAGGATGTTTGGGTAATTTTTAAAAATTATACATATAATTCATAATTATATATAATATAGTGAAATTACATTTACTGCTTTTATTAACTTTCTATATCCTCTTTTTTGTCTGTATGAAAGAAGGCCCCAAAGCTTATATGACAGGCTCAATTTTAAAATATAAATATTACTAAATCCAAACTGTTAATTCCCAGTAGG
The DNA here is from genome assembly GCA_004024625.1 of Mellivora capensis. Classification (NCBI taxonomy): domain Eukaryota; kingdom Metazoa; phylum Chordata; class Mammalia; order Carnivora; family Mustelidae; genus Mellivora; species Mellivora capensis. The sequence continues at coordinate 28,441 of PISX010007220.1, forward strand.
AATCATGAAAGCCCCAAAAGAACATGTTCAACATGTGAGCCTTTATAATTCTCATATCTATTTCTCAAGGGAACTCCCGAAAGTGGATTCTTATCATGGATTAAAACAGGTAAACTTACTTCAGATGTTCACCAAATGTAGTAGTTATTCGATAGATGGCAGTTTTTAGTGATGCTCTAAATGCAAATCTTAATGTTTTGTAAGAAGTGTCCACAAGACTTCCGGAAATACGAGGCGGTTTACTGGAAGCGTGAGGAAGCTTGAAGTACTTGTCCACTGCCTAGATCAAAAAAGAAAGAAAGAAAATAGTTCAGAATATCAAGGAAGCCATATTAGTCCAAAGGATTAAGGAGATCTTATTTCAAATAGATGAACAGAGATACACACATCATACAGACATACTAGACAACATTTATTCTGGATCACAATCAGAACAGTTTGCGGTGGGGGGGGGGGCCGCAAAAAAAAGAGCAGCCTGAGAAACAACACAGTGGAGGTTCAGCCCCAACAGCAGTTAGCAGAGAAAAGTCCAGACCCATTCTCTAAAAAGGAGCTATACTCCAATGGCCTTGAAAAAGCAAAGCTGGGAAGTGAAACACAGATATCCTACTCTGCTTACGGTGTGTGACTGCTAAGAATTTTTCTATTATAGAACTCAGCAAAAAGACAAGACCAAAACTATATGTAAATCAAGTTATTTACTAAACTAGCTTATTTCCTTTTCATTTCTAGATGATAAAGCATCTCTGAACAAGAACAGGTGGGGAGAACAGACTTTATTTATTCTTGGTAAAGAGATTTAAGTATATCTTTTAAAGGTCCGAGGTAAACAATACAATTTTTATATGATATAACTAGATTTAAAAAAGGGAAAACTGAAGAAACAAAAGTTTAAGTGGATTAATCTAGTATAGCAAGATCATTTCTACAGGGAGAAGAAATAATAGTAAAAGCCTATTCTTTATACTTATGGATGTAACCACCAAAAGAACTAAAAACAGTTAAAATGATTTTTTTTTTTAAGATTTTTTTTTTTTTAATTCATTTGACAGAGAAAGAGACAAAGGGAGGGGGAACAGAAGCAGGGGAAGTGAGAGAGGGAGAAGTAGGCTTCCCACCGAGCAGGGAGCCCGATGCGGGGCTCGATCCCAGGACCCTGTGATCATGACCTGAGCTGAAGGCAGACCCTTAATGACTGAGCCACCCAGGAACCCCTGCCATCAAGTTTTTAATTTCAAGAACGCTTTTGTATCATCTGAGTGATCCTGTTTATTTTAGCATCCTAGTTTTGTTTTAAGGACACAACATCTTCTCCTATTTCTGAGGATTTTGATGATTTTTGTTGTTTTGGTTTTTTCATTTTGGTTCTTTCTTCCCTTCCTTTGCTTCTTTGGTCTCTATCTTCTGCCATAGAGATTTTACTCAGAAATCTAGTGATCCCTGGGTCGAGACTGAGGGTGGGACCTCTTAAAAAAGCTGACCGAAAGCTGAGTACACAGAGATTACTGACAACAGGCTTCACAACAGGTGATCCGCATGGGGTTTTTTTAGGGTGGGTGCCCAGCTCAGTCAACAACTTCTTCTTGGATTAGTCAGAGTTCCCAGAGAAGAGTTTTCCAGTACCCTGTCTGTAGGGCCTGTGCTCAGGTGAGTACACCCCTATGGTTTTCAAACAGGACCCACAACTGTGTCTTGTTATCTATTCATAACGCTGCCAGCCCAGAGCCCCCGGTGTTCTACCCTCTCTGAAGGATAAACATCAACTGCTGGAGGGAAGCACCAGCAGCAGAGAATCTAGGGATCTAACCGATTTTCAAACAGCTCTCAACTATCCTTATTCTGGTACCTGTCCCTTCACCCTCGGTTCCAGAGGCACTTGGTGCCCGTCCCACTACTGACTTCAGATTTGCCCATGAGATCTGTTAAGTTAGTTATCACAACCATCTGCTCTCCAGCTTTGAAGACTCTATTGCTGTTGTCTCCTCTCCTGTTTATGGATTTATGTCTTTTTAAAAGTCTTTTTACTATAGTTTAGCAGAGCTTGGGGGGAAGGAACAAGATTTAATGCGTGTGTTCAGTTTGCCATGACAAGTTCAAGTCCAATCGTTTATTCTTTCAGTAGTAACTTATAGGAATACTTCCCAAGACTGGGACGTATTTGAGATCATTTTAGGCAGTATGGGAGGTGGTGTTCAGTGACACACTTAAGCAACATTAGATAACACTGAATCATAATGGATAGAGTTACTCCCTTTTCAATTTTCTTGCAAACTTTCTGACTAACCCTCATCAGACAAGGAAAAATAGTCATCATCATTTACCACCTGGGTCCAATAGAACATTTTTATAATTTAAGGTTATCTTATAAAAAATCTACAGAAGAATGATACCATCAAAATGCAATATTTTAAAAAACTTTTGACAGGAGCTCCTGAATGGCTCAGCGGGTTAAAGCCTCTGCCTTCAGCTCAGGTCATGATCTCAGGGTCCTGGGATCGAGCCCTGCATCAGGCTCTCTGCTCATCAGGGAGCCTGCTTCCCCCACCCCTCTCTGCCTGCCTCTCTGCCTACTTGTCATCTCTGTCAGTCAAATAAATAAATAAAATCTTTAAAAATTTTTTTAAAAATAAAAAATAAATAAAAACTTTTGACAGCTCATAATTTTGTTGAGGAGAGACTAGCCATTTTCCTTGCACCATAACTGGAAAACTTTTCATCCTTAGGTTTATAAAGAAAAATTCAATGACCAATCCAGTGAGTTTTTTCATTTCAATATCATTTATTTCCTTCCAATTACCTTTGTATACACCTTTGTATACCTTCAGCACTTATCCACTTATAAATCATATAAAGTAAATTTTGGTGTAAAATATCACAGAAAATGAAACAATACTATCACATGTACTTTCGACCAAGTGGAACGATTCACAGGTTCTTATTATAAAATATTGTCAGACAAGTCTTTCCTCTTGAATGACTTACTGGATGGGAGTATTTCCTTTTTCTCCTAAAAAATACATTGTTCTGTCATTTATACTGGAGTTTGAGGAAATATACCTAGAATATTATCATCTGAAGATTCACAGTCTGAAATTCCTCTTACATGATCACCATTAAAATCTAGAGTGGTGCTATCCAATATGGTAGCCACCGAGATACATGTAGCTACTAAGCACTTGAAATGTGGCAGCTCTCAACTTAGATATGCTGTTAAGTGAAAAATACATATCAGACCTTGAAGACTTAGTGTTAAAAAATATGTAGATTATCTCATTAGTAATTGTGCCTTGATTACATGATAAAATTAAAATACTGTAGATTTACTGAGTTAAATAAAATATATCATTAAAATTAACTTCATCTGTATTTTTTTTTAAAGATTTTATTTACTTATTTGAGAGAGAGACACACACAGAGAGAGAGGGAACAGAAGCAAGGGAAGTGGAAGAGGGAGAAGCAGGCTTCCTGCTGAGCAGGGAGCCCCATGCAGGGCTTGATCCCAGGACTCTGGGATCGTGACCTGAGCTGAAGGCATACACTTAACGACTGAGCCACCCAGGTGCCCTCATCTGTATTTTTTTAATGTAACTCCTAGAAAAATGTAAGGTTACATAAATGTATTGCATTATATTTTGATTTGACAGAGTTGTCTAGAGTTCTATTTGCATTCATGTTCTGATTTACCTAAATAATTACTGAACATACTGGTAATTGTCTTCCCATTACCAGTGTGAACAAAACATTTTAAAATTCTGAATTAGCAATGATATTCACTGAAAACTTAAAATTTAAAAAAAACTATAAAAATGTGTACCTAGGGACGCCTGGGTGGCTCAGTTGGTTAAGCGGCTGCCTTCGGCTCAGGTCATGATCCCAGGGTCCTGGGATCGAGTCCCACATCGGAATCCTTGCTCAGCAGGGAGTCTGCTTCTCCCTCTGCCTCTGCCTGCCAGTCTGTCTGCCTGTGCTCACTCTCTCTGACAAATAAATAAATAAAATCTTAAAAAAAAAAAAAAAGTGTATCTAGGCCTTTTCTTGAAAGATGACATATGCTATGTGATTTCATCATTCTCCTATTTTCTCATTGGTCTTTTTACCATAGTTGGAAATAACTGATGAGTAATGATGAAATAATTTCCTAGGATGATCAAAGAGTAAACTGTTCCAAGATACTGGAAATGGAAAATCACTAAGATTCCAAAATACATCTTAGATTTTAAAAGGGTCCTAAGGGTAAATGCAAAAGAATGAATTTTATTGAATTGTTTCTTCTCTTTGTTCTTTAAAAGACCTCTAAGAATAAAAGTCATAAGATATCAGCTCCCACAAATAGTTAAAACGGCTCAAACAAGAAATGCAAAAAAATTAGTAAGGAACAACAGACCCTAAGGATACAGATTTAAATGAGGAAGGAAAAGTCTGAGTCTGGAGCTGGTATGTCCACAACACATCTTTCATGCTCCCTAATCTCCTTTTATGACAAAGGATAAACTGGTTTCAGGTTCAAGGACTTCAGCAAACAGCAGTATCTACTAGCCAGAGCTTTCACTTACTGTCTTTTCTCACTTTGTCTTATCCTTAATAATGAAATCCAAAAAAGTCCTGAAAACAAAAACTTCTGTACTGTTTTGATGGCAAAAGCTGACCTCACCTCATCGAGCAGTAAAGCCTGACCTGAGCTGACATGGGCTGTTTAGTCTTTATTTCACTTAATTTCACTTAATATGAATACTCAGATATTTTACTGGTGAAAATATTAATGTATCTGATTAAAGGGATTCTACCCCAGATTCCAGTAGGAGTATTATGTAATATATGGTATATATATAATGTTATATTCTTAAAATTTTAAAAATCTGAATTTTGAAATATTTCCTAGGGTATAAGATAAGGAACAGTATACCTATATTCTATTTGTAGCAACTCAAGTTAGCTGTCCTTTTACAAAAGTGATATGAATGACTTAAGGGGCGCCTGGGTGGCTCAGTTGGTTAAGCCACTGCCTTCAGCTCAGGTCGTGATCCCAGGGTCCTGGGATCGAGTCCCATACCGGGCTCCTTGCTCAGCAGGGAGCCTGCTTCTCTCTCTGCCTCTGCCTGCTATTCTGCCTGCTTGTGCATGAGCGCTCTCTCTCTCTCTCTCTCTCTGGCAAATAAATAAATAAATAAATAAATAAAATCTTAAAAAAAAAAAAAAGAATGACTTAAAATACTAAGAAATAATAGTTCAGGTGGCATATGACTAAAACTATAATAATATATGGCTAGTAAACAGTTACAGCAAAAACTATGAAAGTCACACATGAGTAACTTAAATCTAGGAAACACCAGTTTATAATATTTAATGATGTGCCCCATGGTCAGAACTGAAGTACTCAATTAGCTGTGAGTTTAAACAAGTATCTCCGAGCACTCATTTTATGCACCAAACATGGTTCCTGGCCTGAGGACTCAGATCACGTAACTGGGATCTCAAATATCTAGTTAAGGGTTATCCCAAATAATGAAAAGGGTAAGTGTGGAGTATAGTACACCGCTGAACAATACACTCTTCAGGAAAAGTTAAAAATTCTCAGAAGGCCTTACCTTAGCCCTTACAGAAGCCTAAAAAAGGGCTATCCTGTGAAAATAGGCACTTTGGGCCCATTTGGATTTATATGCAGTACTAAATACACAAAAGCCAAATGAAGAGAAAACCCCAGTTGCTATCCTTTGAGTATTTATCTGTCAGTGTCATTGACAAATGTCCAGTGTACAGAGCCTTCAAAGTTCCTGGTCTCAAGGATCCTACTTATAACCCAGTTAAAACAACGGTTTATTCCACTAAAGCCAAAATCCCAAACAATTGGTAAGGATAACAGCTTTGTTATGGAATTTCCTTAATGGAAATCATGACTGCAGAGCAGAGTTTCTCAATCTCAGTACTACTGACATTTCGGACTGGGTGATTCTCTGTTGTGGCAGCTGCTCTGCACATTACAGGCCATTGAGCAGCATCCATGGTCTCCACACAACAGATGCCAGTAGCCCTCCCCTCTCCCTGTGCCCATCACAATGTCTCCAGACGTTGCCCAAAGTCTCCTGGGAAGCAAAACCACCCCTGGCGAGAACCACAGCTACAAAATAATAAAAATATTAGATGATGATGCTGATAGCTACATTTACTGATTGTGGTTACTGTGTACCAGAAACTGAGTTAACTGCTTTATGAATGTAATTTCATTTAAATAGTAAAATAATTTGCTAACAAAGCCATCATGCGAACATCACAACCATTTCATTTAATGAGATGTTTTTATAATATTAGCATCTGCTATGTATTGCATACCTCTCTTACGTTTTCTCATCATCCTGCATTTCTGTACATTGTGGTACTTATTATAATTGTAGTTAATTATTCCTATTTGTTAATAATCTGTTTTATGGGACGCCTGGGTGGCTCAGTTGGTTGGATGATTGCCTTCGGCTCAGGTCATGATCCCAGAGACCCGGGATCGAGTCCCGCATCGGGCTCCCAGCTCCATGGGGAGTCTGCTTCTCCCTCTGACCTTCTCCTCACTCATGCTCTCTCACTGCCTCTGTCTCAAATAAATAAATGAAATCTTTAATAAAAAAAAAAAAATCTGTTTTATACTCTGTAAGCTCCTAAAGGGCAGGAACTAGGTCTGTCTTTTTCTATTCTGTATCTTAGCACATGGTAACTGTTAGATAATTGCCAGGCAGCTGATAACTTGGCCAGACACCACTCCCGGCTTTTTACAGATATTATCTCTAACCTTCATAATAACCCTGCAAGGTACTACATTTAAAGATGAAGACACAATGGGGCGCCTGGGTGGCTCAGTGGGTTAAAGCCTCTGCCTTTGGCTCAGATCATGGTCCCAGGGTCCTGGGATGGAGCCCCGCATCGGGCTCTCTGCTCAGCAGGGAGCCTGCTTCCTCCTCTCTCTCTGTCTGCCTCTCTGCCTACTTGTGGTCTCTGTCTGTCAAATAAATAAAATCTTTAAAGATGAAGACACTGATCTAAAAGGTATTTCACAAGTTACCCTCGGTTACTAAGAAAGTACTGGAGGCTGGACTTGAACTAGGCAGCTGCTTGACACTGTGTCTCTTGGAATGCTTGCTTACAGTATTTTTTTTACTTAAATTTAAATTTGTTCGCTAACATACAGTGCAATATTGGTTTCCAGAGGAGACGTTAGTGGTTCATTGCTTACATACAACACCCAGTGCTCAAGTTTGCTTACAGTACTGACTGTAATACTTTTTTTTAAATCTTGAAAGACCTTTTCTCCTGTACACTAAGAACACTGTCATACAACATGGTAATAATAACAAAGTAATAAAACCTTGTATTTGCTGGGCACTTAATATGGGACAGGTACCTTGGGTGCTTTACAGAGATGATCCATTCAGAATTCACATCCCTGTTGTCAGGGATGAGGTAAGTACTGTTATCACTCCCTCCAAGTTCCAAATACAAATGCTGATATTTAGAGATTACTGTATTTATTGGTTATATAACATACTTCCCCCCCATTTTATAATTTCTGAGTTGGAGCTGTATCTTCTAATTAATGACATCCTGGATTCAATGAGATATGATAAACGTTTTTCCAAGGTTGCACAGCTAGGAAGTAGTAGAAGCTAGGATGTAGACACAGGTAGAACTGACTGTAGCTCTCAGTCTTTGGTCCTTCTGACACACTGCCATTCCATCTTAGGAAAGGAGGTTAAGAAATGCATACCTCTCCAAGCCCTCACAGAGGCAAAGGACTTGGGGTCTGAAAGCCTAGTTTTCAAATCTGCCTCGACCATTTACTGAGCATGATCCTAGATAAGACATATCAATAGATACAGACTTTTTGACACAGACACAATCCTACAGTACGTTGGGTAGAGCAGCACACGAGTCTAGCGGAACAAAGAATGAACTATGACATATAAGAGAATACTGGTCAAGGGTCTCGGAGCCTTCAAACCCACAGTTCAACACTGCTAATGCCCTGCAAACAACTCAGGGTCAAGTCCTAGCTCTGCCACCTACGAGACTTGTATGTGAGACCTGAGGTATGTCACCACGCTCCCAAGCCTCCCTCATCTGTAAAATAGGCCTAAATATCTCTGTCCTACTTCCTTTACAAGACAGTTATGAGGATTTAAAAAAAAATAAATAAATAAAACCCAACCAAGAATGGTATGAGTGAAATCATATGGCATTTGTCTTCCTCTGAATTTCACTTAGCATAATACTCTCTAGATCTACCCATGTTGTTCCAAATGACAAGATCCCATTCTTTTTTATAGCTGAGTGATATTCCTGTGTCTGTGTGTGTGCGTGTGCGTGTGTGTGTGTGTGTTTGTGTCCCCACATCTTCTTTATCCATTCATCTATGGACAGAAACTTGGGTTGCTTCCATATTTTGGCTGTTGTAAGTAATACAATATACATAGGGGTGCATATACCTTTTCAAATTAGTGTTTTCATTTTCTTTTGAGTGAATATCCAGTAGTGGAATTACTGCATCATACAGTAATTCTATTTTTAATGTTTTGAGGAACCTCCATACTGTTTTCCAGAGTGGCTGCACCAGTTTGTATTCCCACCAACAGTGCACAAGGGTTTCTTTGTTTCCAAATTCTCGCTAACACTTGTTACTTCTTGTGTTTTTCATTTTAGCCATTTGGACAAGAGTGAGGTCAGATTTGAGAAACAAAACAAACAAGGGGTGCCTGGGTGGCTTAGTCAGTTAAGCATCTGCCGTCAGCTCAGGTCCTAGGGTCAAGCCTAGAGTCAGGCTCCCCAATCTGGGCGGAGTCTGTTTCTTCCTGTCCCTCTGCCCCTCCCACTGCTCTCTCTCTCTCTCTAATAAATAAATAAGACCTAAAAAAAAAAAAAAAAAAAAAAAAAAAAAAAAAAAAAAAAAAAAAAAAAAAAAAAAAAAAGAATAAAACAAAGAAAAAAAGAGACAAACAAAAAATCCCAACAGACTCTTAGCTATGGAGAACAAACTGGTGGTTGCCAGAGGGAGGCTGGTGAGGGAATGGGTGAAACAGATGAAGGGAATTAAGAGTATACATATTATATGAGCAATAAGCAATGTATAGAACTCTTGGATCATTATTGTAAACCTCAAACTAATAACACTGTATGTTAATTATACTTGAATTTTAAAAGTTTAATACAATTAAAAAAATAAAAAATCCCAGAAGTTTGGTATTTAGAGAATTTAAAATTAAATCTTCCTAATTAAAAAAATAAAATGTAAGAAGAAATCGGTCCATAGACTACAAACTACTGTCCTATTATTATTTTATTGTAAACTACACTGCCAGCATGATGATAAACAAACTCTGCTATGAATGTCAAAGACACGTCCACAGCCTGGGAAATCGACAGTGTGGTTAGGCAAGGCGATTGTTAGATGGTGTCCGAAATACTAGGAAATTCTTTCATTACAGAAAGGTAGCTGGGTAAGAGTACAAATAACAAAACTATTCACATGTTCCCACATGTCTTAAAAAGGTACATGAGAAAGTGAGCACAGAAAGAATTCCAAGGGGGAAAAACACAAATCACTGGCTTTGATGGGTAAAACTTTTTCTAAGAGGTAAAATAAATTGAGAGGTGAAGAAAGGAACGGCAAAGCATGTTTTCTTTTCAGGCTTCCCAAGACCCAAAGATGCACCAACTGCCCTCCTTTAAACCTACTTCAACACCACTGCCTCAGAAAACCTGGTGTGCAGCCCAGCTCCCACCTCAAGATGCTTCCGGCACCCAGTGTTCCTATTTCTCATCTGACTTACAGCCACAGTGACGAGGCACCCTACATGAAGTCAGGAAAGGCAGCCTGTTCAAAGGCAACAAACAGGTTTTCTCTGTTTTTAGATCTAGGACTAAAAGGATTTACTACTTTAAAACTGTGCACCCAGTCTGGCAGCAGGGATCCACCAGGCTCAGCTCTATCCTCTTGAGCCTCTGGCCAATAGGTAACGTTAATCTGCACGGATAACTTAACTACAGGTCACTTTTAGTAGCTCTAAGTTGTGTAAGGAACCAAATTTATATCACTTAACAGAATCCTAATATTCTAAATAATCTGATTAATACCAGAGGGTTAGTAACTTCCTTTTTCTATTTCTATAAAATTATTATTAACAAAGGAATTAGTTTCTCTTCCTGGTCTCTCTTAGATTGTTGATTTCCCAAGGATGAGAACAGTACCATATTTAACTTCTAGCATATGCTTTGTCACTCAGTAAACATGAGCTATAAGAAACAAACTGGAAAACCTGGGAAGGAGGGAAAGATACAACCTCTCCCAAACCCAAATACTGCTTACCTCTTGCAGCGTCAACAAGGTATTAAGAATAGCTGGTAGTGTAGTCTGGACAACTCCAAATCTGTCTTCGGTAAACGACGCTGCTACTAAGTGAGACAGACCTCAAGAGGAAAAGAAAAAAAAATTAAAAGGAAATCCAAATTAGGCACATCTATTTGCAATACATCTGCTGAGAAACGATTAATATCCTGAATATGTGAAGAGCTTAAAATATTGGAGGTGGGGGAGTACAAGAGAAAAATGGGCAGGGACGCCTGGGTAGCTCAGTTGGTTAAGCCGCTGCCTTCGGCTCAGGTCATGATCCCGGGGTCCTGGGGTCGAGTCCCACATCAGGCTCCTTGCTCAGCAGGGAGCCTGCTTCTCTCGATGCCTCTGCCTGCCTCTCTGCCTGTGTGTACTCTCTCTCTCTGACAAATAAATAAAATCTTTGGAAAAAAAAAAAAGAAAAATGTGCAAAAGACTGGAACAGGCACTGGAAAGGTGCTCAACTACACGGGGTCACGAATAAGATGACACTCTGCATTCTAGCACGAAAAAAAGCTTTTAAATAAATATTGTGTTTGGTAGTGATGAGTGGCAGGAAGAAAACCAAAGCAGAATTAGGGAAGAGAGTGACAGCTGTGAGGACACTTTTCACAGGGGGTCAGGAAAGGGCTCTCTGAGGAAGTATCATTTTAAGCACTCAGAAGGCAGGATCTAGGAGATGAAAAAAAAAAAACCCACTTCTTTAACAACTAAGCTTTTATATTCAAGCTAAGTTAAATACATTAAAATGTTAAAAATGTTATGTTAATATAAGTTGACAGTTGAAAACATTCTATTAATTGCAGTTTTTTGAAGTAGAAAAAGACAAGCAAGAATCCCAGGCTCAGTTTCTCTGCTTATATACAAGGATAATTTCTGCCCAAATTAAAGTATATTTAAATATCTAAGAAAATTGATCCATATAAAACAAAGACATAAAAATGTATCTAAAAATTCAAAGACTGAGGTCAAGATCCAGACCTGACCTTTCATGGATATACTTCAGTAAATTTTTTTTTGGAGATGCTTCAGTATTTAACTAATAATTAAAATCAGAGTTGTAGTTCACTGCGATTACTTACCTTCTAATGCCCAAATATGCATTTGGGCATCTGAAAAAACAGCCTGAATAGAGGCCTCTGGGTGCTACAAATACAACAGAAACATTTAAGTACGTTCCGCTGGGCATTAACTCTGTTATTTCATCTGATCAACTAGGCAGCCTATGACAATAAAAAATTCACAGCAGCCTCTCAAGAATTAAAATCTGAAATTCTTATATAATAGGATTTAACTGAAATAAAGCATTCTGCCACCAACTAATTGTGTGACCCTTGCCCAATCTCTAAATCTGTCTCAGTTTCTCATTTAAAATAAGAGTTACACACTCAACTCACCTCAGATTAGTATACAGATCACCTGAGAGAATGGCTACAAAGCTTTTTTTTTTTAACTCCAGAACTGCCTAAATACATACTACCTCTCCTAATTGTCTACCCTCAGCCCCATTCAAAAGAAACACCATCTAATCTTCTTTAAGATAGCAAGGTCGAAGAGTAGGGAGCACCAATTGGCCCATTTAAACAAATGCTGATTTTGTGATGCACCCAACGAAGCCTATTAAGTACATCGGCATGTTACATTTCTCAACACCAACCAGCAGTGTGTACAACTCCTTATCATAAAATAGATCCACTTGCAAAATTAAAACCAAGGGCAGCCATTCAATTCCACAGAAAAAGCAGATCTCGTTCAGCATCTGCTCTGCCACTTATTGGCTCTGTGCCCTTAGACTAGTTACTTGACCTCTCTGAGCCTCAGGTTTCCTTATCTGTAAAATGAGGACAGAGAGATATCTCAGAGGAATGCTGTTAGAATTAAATGAGGGAACTTAAGAGGAAACAACACAGTGTACTTAAGACACAAGGGTGAGTCCTCTTCCTATCCTCTGAAGTAAAACTTCAGACAACCCCTCTTCCTCTTGGTGGAAGACGAGACACCTTCCTCAGGGGGCTGATGGTTGTCCCAAAGCTCTGATGGAGAGCCTAACGTAGATTCTTTTTGGTTAAGGTCATTACTAGGTGGGTAGATCTTCTCTGCCACCAAAGTGAGAAAACAGTTTCAAGCCCTTGAAATGATTCTTTGTTCTGTGTACCTACATTCTGTCAGAGTCACTCTTACTCAGATCTCTCTCCCCACAGAATAAAAATGAACGATGCATGCCAGTGCCCTTGGAGTACAGTATTAGCTAATATTGTAATATCTTCAGAACGAAAGAAGCCAGACTAAAGTAACTAAAACAAAACAAAAATTCTTTCCCCTACATATGGGCAAAGGTTTTTCTCATCAAAGGATTAACATACAACAGCTGTAGTGAGTGAAAAAGGAAGGATTCTTTAGCTTGTGCCATTCAGTTACTCTCCTATGACAGCTGGAGCAGCTGACACACAAGTTGGAAAGTCATTTAGTTTGTGCCCTGAATTACAACTTTTTATCCCACACAAGCTTAACATCTGCAACCTAATCCAGTCATCTCTCTTCTGAACACCAAATTGGCCACAAAGATTGTAGCAAGAAAATGAGCCATCAGGGACCGCCATGGATTTGGCCATTTTGCAGGAAGGGGTTGCCCATCCCCACAAAGCTGCCTGCAGCCAGGAGACTCAGAAGTCCAACAGAGTCAAGCCACAGGAAGTCCCTGAGATGAGCTGAGGGTTTAGGGCACCTCTTACTCACACAGAGGTTCAATGAAGCACTCTACAAAGCTGTCTGGCTTGCTAGGATTGAGCTCAATATTTAGAAGTCAAATCCAGTCTGGTACTTCCTTTATTCTCTCATTTCCTCTCCCCCTATTCCCACTGCTGAACTATATATTCTTACCTTACTGAAAAAATACATTATCAGCACCCGTTTTGATAAGAAATTTTTAACCTGAGTTGGAGAAAAGGAAGAATTAACACATTTAAAGTTTTCAGTTCTATTCAAATATAATGTTAACACATTCCCAGGTTCTTGCTGACACTAAATTAAATGAAACGCTTCACATCTTACAGAGAAAGAACAATATTTGCAGTAAACCACATAAGTAAATACCTTTGTACGTAAGTTGGATAACCAAGATGGATCGTCTAACCTAACTGACTTTCCATGTACACATGCTAACCCCCAAATTAGAGTTCTATGATAAAAGGAATTCAAAGTGGTTCCAGTAATATTTTCTTACTCAGTTCTCGACATCTTGAGCTTTAGCCTCTTAATACCAAAAAAGTGTGTTTCCCTTACCAAAAGAAAAAAAAAAGAATCTTAAGATAGGAAATGGTTTTCTACTAGTTGACATTTACAAGGGAAACAATTTTCTTAGTATTAAACTGAAAGCTACATAACCCAACTGACTTGAAAGTGAATTCATGATATGGCAGGATTTATGGCATGTAAGGCAAATGGGATCCCAAAGTTTGTGAAATGCCCACAGTGCCTGTATTAATCAATCGTTCCATCAGCAAAGATGTTGTCATTCCTCTCATCTTAAAAAATAAAACCCTTCCTTGACCCCTCAACTCCCTCCAGCTATTAATTACCCCATTTCTTTGCACCCCTAATAGCAAAACTCCTTGAAAGACCCAGCTTTCCTGTGGCCTCTGATTCCTCCCCCAATCTCTCCTGGCTCAATCCAATCGGCATTCGTCCCACCTGCTCCACCCAGAAGCCCATCAAGGACTCAATGACCTCCACATTCCACCCCCAGCAGTTTATCCTAGAGCGGCTCTCAAGCTACCCATCAGCAGCATATGGTACACCACTCACTTCTCCTCTTCAATTTTCTTCCCACCTCCACAGTCACTCGGTCCCCTCTGCCATTCCTCCTCATCACCCAGACCTGGAGTCACTAGAGGATCCCGTTCTTGCATCTTTCTTCTTCTGTATCCAATCCCAAAGAATTTTCATGGAGTCTCATGGCTTTAAATACTGCCTGTATGCTGATGACTTCTAAATTACCATTTCTAACCTGGATCTTTTCCCTACACTCTAGATATATGTCTCAGTTCTTACTCGGTATTTTCAATTGGTTGTCTAATAAGTATCTCAAAATGGACATATACTGATCTCATTATTTCCCTACCTCACCTCTATCAAATCTCCTCTTACAGAACCATCAGCTAATTGCAACTATACTATATCAGAAGATCCTCCGGCCAAAAACCTGAAAGTCAACATTGATTCTTTTAAGTCACAACCAGACCATAAGCAAATCCTATTACACCTGCTTTCAAAATATACCCAGACCTTGATCACATCTTGCAGTCCCCACCACAACCACTCTGGTCACCAATACCATCATCTCCCACTAGATTACCTCAACAGCATTACCACTATCTGCTTCTATTCCTGCCCTCCGAGAATCTCACCTCAACACGACAGCTAAGCAGCACTTTACATCATGTCATTCTCATGAACAAGACCATCCTGTGCCTTTCCGTCTCACTCAGAGAAAATGTGAGTCTTCAAAACTACTAATGTGCCTGATGAGCTCTGGGTGCCACTCGCTACCTCTCTGACTTCCCCACCACCTACTAGTGTCCATGCTATCCCTCATCCAAACCAAGCCCACTCCCACCTAAGACCTTTGCATTCTGCTGCTCCCCGCCTTCCGTTCAGGTCACTCTAATCAGGTGTCACCTAAGCAATGAGACCCCTCATAACTGCTCTATTCTTCTATACAGCACTTAAGACATCAAATTTCTTTCCTTTTAAAACACATATTGTTCATATTTTGAATATAACATATTGGAATCCATCTTATAATCAACAGTATGTCATAGTTTAACTGGCAACTTTTTCCTAACGGTACCCAAAATAAGTCTTACCATTAGTAGAATTTTTTAATATTGAAAGAGATATAGTTTAATATATGTGCTTGTTCATCTATTTCCCTTCGCTAGAATATAAACAAACAGTCAGGGGCTTTTGTTTGCTGTTTTCCCAGTGCCTAAAACGACACTCTGCATATATAAAAAACGCAGCAAATATTTCTTAGATGAAAGAAATCACAGAGCAAAGGCATCGCATTAGGTGAAGTCGTATGAAGTTGCAACTTACACAGCTCCAAACCAGTCAAATACCGGCAACTTCATGAGAGTCAATCCTGGGTGCTCCCAATGATACATGTGAATATAAACCCTATAACAGTATCACCCTACCTGTTCACGTTTATTCTGAATCCATGAATAAATCATACTGGGCTGTCTCGCTGTCTTACCCTCAGCACTAAGAGAGGTACATGGAGAAGGATTAGAAAATTCAGTCATTTGCTGATCTAAAGAAAACAAAAAAACAAAACAAAAAACCAAGAAGGTGAAAACTCAGGTTATCTGAGTCTCTGGAACTACGACATTTCAAATTTTAGAAAACAGTCCCCTTACCAGAAGCAGAAGTCCATAATCTTGGCCCTCTTCTTATGAGCTGAGAACTCTGAGGGGACCCATAGCAGGTATTTACATCAAAAATTCCAGCCATCCGATTCACCACACTAGAGCCAAACGGGCTTCCAAGGGGACTGGCAACATCAGGCGTAGACAATTTGGAGGAAAACAGTGACATCTTAACTAATGGTGGCACTGAAGGCCGAGGCATCTGGCTGGATTTGGGGGTCTGTAAAGTAGTTTCTTCTGTAAAAGAACAGATCCAGCGCTGAAGAGGCAACCCGAACAAACTGCACCCATCTCGGGTTTTGGTTTCATGCATTTACCCAAGGCTCAGGAGCAGGTTGCCTTTGGGTTTACATCCTCAACATCCAGCTTTCACTGCCACAGCTCGGTGACCGCTCACGGAGCGCTCCGTACCCTCTTCCGTCAGACTGGTGCAGCCCCTCTTGTTTTCTCCCCCCAGAGAATATCTTCAGCTTCAAGGTCAGTTTCTCTAAATCTAAGGTGTGCTGAATGAACTTACCAATTCATATTTTACTTTCAAACGGCAACGACTTCTATTACTGCCCCGGAATATGCCCAGTGTTAGCACAAGTTCCTACTGCAGCTGCCACTTGACTAAAGCAAACCTGAACTGTGAAAGTGTACTGATAAAGGGTGCACACTTATCCATTTTCCAAAGCAGTTTTTTTGAATTTGCCCAGGATCATCTACAAATATGATCTGTAAACACCTTGCTCCACAATTATCTTATAACCACCAATTTATAGATTCTGTTGTATAAAAACAAAGGAATATTTTTCCAGCCACTTCAGTCCAAGGCACAAAGACAAATAAATTACACTAGTATTCTATCTTCTTAATAACACTGCCATAAGGAGCGCCTGGGTGGCTCAGTGGGTTGAGTGTCTGCCATCGGCTCAGGTCATGATCCCAGGGTCCTGGGATCCAGCCCCATTGGGCTCCCTGCTCAGCGGGGAGCCTCCTTCTCCTTCTGCCCCTCCCCCTGCTTGTGCTCATGCTATCTCTCTCTAATAAATAAATCAAATCTTAAAAATATAAAACATAACATAAAATAAAACATAACAAAAATAAAAACATAAAATATAACATAAAAATATAAAACATCAAACATTTAAAGTGCCAAACTTTGGAAATATTTGAAGAATCAATTTAAAAATCAAGACAGAGGTATTTACGTTTTACAAAATTAGAAACAAATTTTGACTGAGCAATGGAATGTGACAGCAAGTTAAAGTAATGAATAATTCCTATTTGATCAGACCCATGACTCCCCCCACTAACCCAGGGTTACAATGATCTAACATGCTAATGTCATATAACTAGCCTATTTAAAATCCTCTAATGGCACCCTGTCCCTACAAAATGCAAACTCCTACCTGGACATACAAGGCCTCCTTCTATTACCTACCATCAACCTACCCATTCAGACTCCTTTGTGACAGACTTGTTACATTGTCTTGTCATTATTTATGTGCCTCCCACCAGAAGTCAGTTCTAGAGTGTTTTTTATCTTTGAATCTCTAGCTTCTAGCACATTGCTTGGTATATAGTAAGCATTCAAAAATATTGGTTGAATAAAAGAAATGTGAATAAAATAAAAGAATGTTGAGAACAACAGGGACACTCTAGAATCTTATAATCTGACATTCATGGTCTTACTTAAATCATTTTTCATTTGTAATCTCTTTGTTTTTGGTCTATGGCCCCTCCAGAGTAATGATGCTTGCTGTGACCCATACAGGGCTTTTTTTTTTTTTTTTTAAGATTTTTTATTTATTTATTTGACAGAGATCACAAGTAGGCAGAGAGGCAGGCAGAGAGAGAGGGGGAAGCAGGCTCCCCGCTGAGCAGAGAGCCTGATGCGGGACTTGATCCCAGGACCCTGGGATAATGACCTGAGCCGAAGGCAGGACCCACTGAGCCACCCAGGCGCCCCCATACAGGGATTTTTTTAAATATCAAGATTGCCAACATTTAAAAAGTGGAAAATTTCACCCACAATATTTTTAGCTTTCAGGCTTCACCTAATGGCAGGGAGGGGGGATGTGGCACAGAACACCAGGTCCAAATTCCCACAAGGGAACAGTGGACTGAAGCTTACCCCTTCCCCGTCAGGTAAAGCCAGCGCTCTCAAGTTTACCACATTCCTCACCCAGCCAGTTTTGCTCATTTTCATTCAAGGCCTGCCTCCAAAAGCCATGTGGACGTTAAGGCCTTTCATAAGTCTAACATTCCTAGGCCTCTTCTACTTAAGGAATTTGGTCAAATAGCCTCGGTCCCTCCAGTGTACTTCTCAGCTTCCATCTTTCAAATACCCTATAAAGCTATCTTAAAACAATGAACGTGCTGGTCCCACGGTGAGATTGCTCAGTCGCTGCAGGTACTCTCCTCTGGACACTGTCCAGCAACTACCTGTCTCGGAGACACCGGGACGAGAACAGCACCCAGTATGACATATAATGCTTCACCTGGCTCTGCGCTTGAGGGAGCTAAAGGCTTCTATCGGATGGGCCACGGTTTGTTAGCCTTTCTAATACCACAGACACAGCAGACTTAATTTCTTCAATCTATAGTGATACCCAGGCCTTTTTCTTGGATCAGTAAAATATTCCATGTATTAGCTCAATTTTCCCTAAAAATACAACCCTCACAGTCATGTATACATATCCTGAGATTAACTACTGCCATATTTCTTAGGGAAAAGAATGTACATGCTTTGCCTTCTCACAGTAACATAGGAATTACCTGGAGAATTTGATTTCTTGGGTTCCACGGAGTATGAGGACACCATTCTCCCATTCGTAGCAGCGGCTTCTTGGTAGAGAACCAGTTTCTGAGTCATATCGTTTAAAAGATTCAAACACTCCCTTGAAATGGCTGTCCAGTTGTGGGGATGTCCACCTAGGAGGCCCAAATACCAACTTTTAAAATGTACATAATCTTACAGTCACCTTCTCAAAGTGAGGAGAAAATTCAATAAGCAATGCTACATGGCAGGAGCACCTAGGTGGCTTAGTCATTTAAGTATCTGCCTTTGGCTCAAGTCATGATCTTGGGGTCCTGGGATGGAGCCCTGATTCAGGCTCCTTGCTCAGTGGGAGTCTGCTTCTCTGAACTCTGCCTCCCCCCCCCCCACTCATGTGCAAGCACGCTCTCTCTCTAATAAATAAATAAAATCTTAAAAAAAAAAAAAGAAATGCTATGACACTTTGCATCAGGGCCCACTTTCCTTGGCTAAGCTACTATTTATACTCTTGTCATCTAGTACACAGCAGGAGTTCAATAAATATTTGGGCAAAATAATTTTCCAAAAAGCCTATGAGCAAAAGCTTGCTATTTTAGCATAAAACAAAACCAAACCAAACAAAAAGCTCTTATACTGCTAAAAATAAAGCCAAACACTAGAGTATGGGTTCGGTGAAAAAGAGGATTACTTCCTTAGCACCACTGAACAGACTAAAGACTAAGACAATGAATAGGAGCATGGTTAATAAGATGCAACCCATGACCCCAGTTACCTATATAAACTGTTATGTCTGGCCCACTATCTTTTCTTACATTTTCATTAATAACAGCCCCTATTTGTTATTATATCTGTAGGAATAACACAGATAACAATCATACTTGATAACATGATAACAATCATACTTTACATTTAGAGAATTTACATTCTTTATTATTTAATAAACTACTCCAATCCACAATCTCGTAAAAATTCCCTTACTTCTCATTATCTTTTCATTTTCTAAGACCTTTATCACCACCTATAGCTGCCATGTAAAAATCAGCCAACTAATCAATCTTTTTATGTTAAGAATAGCTGAGGAGTCCACTGAAAACTGGTTTCCCCAGCCTGGGTGACAAATAATGCTCCTCCCCTCACTTAGAGCCCTCCCTAAACACTGTCCCCATTTACAGCTCGAGAGGAACACAACTTAACCTGCATGCAAACAAAATACTCCATCAGTAAGTTTCAGAAGGTTTTTACTGCTATTAACTCAGGATCACTAAGGAACTATGTAATGGTTGAGTTAAATTTTAATAATACGCCCTAGAATGTAAGTTCTCTGGCAGAGAACATGTCACCCTGTTACGGTTTACTGGAGTAACTGGTGAAATTATTTAATGCATAGAGAATTCCTTGGTGAACCTAAGTCTGACAGAAAAAAGACTTGGTTAATTTTCCATAGCATCAGCTCTGGATGTTTCATGCTACTAAAAAGAGAGTATGGCTCAATCATTTATACTTTCATGTAACTGAATATCATTTCCATGTAACACTTAACTATAGAGGTTTCTTTTAGAATGTGGGAATTGGCAAGTATAGTAAAATAATGAAAAGCTGATTACAGAGATGAAAAGCTACCTATGTTCCCTATTCTCCACCGGTGACTGGGCTGAGATGCTTTCCATCCAGGAACAAGGGAGAGCACTGGCATAGGCAAGGAGTTTGTAACAAGTAAAAATGGAGAAGCCTTTCAGATTTGCCAAGAGCATCCTTGGGTCACTATCAAATCTAGTACTCTTTTACTTTTTTTTAAAGGGAGGCAAAGTACATTGGGGAAGGTATGTGCTATGGCGAGTGCTGTGAAGTGTGTAAACCTGGTGATTCACAAACCTGTACCCCTGGGGCTAATAATACATTATATGTTAATAAAAAAAATAAAATTAAAAATTAAAAAATAAAGGGAGGCAAAGTAGCATGGCAGAAGGAGGGAGCTCTGTACTTGGGAGTCAAGGGACAAAATTTCTTACTCTATGACATTAACTTTATGTAAGCCACTTAATCTCTCTGAGACTTAGATCCCCCATCTAGGGATTAGACCACCTGATTTTCAAGACCCTTTGTAGCATTAAAACTTTGAGAATTCTTAAACTGTACTCTTCTGCCCTAAAACTGTCAACCTACCTCATAATTTTTTTCAGGTTAAGGGAATGAGGCTGCTGAAGAAGATAACATATAAGAGTTTTAAAATACTTTTCTGGGGATGCCTGGGTGGCTCAGTTGGTTAAGCGGCTGCCTTCGGCTCAGGTCATTATCCCAGCGTCCTGGGATCGAGTCCCACATTGGGCTCCTTGCTCGGCGGGGAGCCTGCTTCTCCCTCTGCCTCTGCCTGCCACTCTGTCTGCCTGTGCTCGCTCTCTCTCTCTCTCCCTCTCTCTCTGACAAATAAATAAATTAAAAAAAAAATACTTTTCTGGAAATATAATTTCTAACCACAGCAATGGTGGTTAGAATCTTACTTACATAAGATTTTAAATCAATACTTCACTTAATGGACTCACAGCTGTGTGATATTGTATTAAACACATCTCTCTCACCAAAAACTTTAAGTGGAACACTTTCTGCACACACATGCCTGTGTCTGTTACTTTTAGCAATACCTGGCTGGCTAAGGCTAAAAACTTCTTGTCTTCGTGAAGGAGAATACTGAGAAAGCAACATCAGGTCCTGTAATGCCAAATACTAAAAAGAAAAAAAAAATACACATTAATTTTTTTAACTTCTATATAAATATCTTATTTATGAATTGGGCTCAGCATTATATATGTAAGGAGAAATTAGTTGAAATTTTTCATGAAGGAAATACTCTTCCACTTTCTAGACTCCCAGAACTTTTCCTGCCTCTACCTTCTGTAGGCTGCCCCACTCACTGGAGGCTCCAGCTACAGATCTCTTTGTGTCTTTTCCCACTTCTATGGTGGGAAACTTAAAACATCACTTCCTCCTGGAACTTCCCAGGTTTCCCCACATAAACATATACTCACACAGCTCTCAACTGTGGCACTTAACGTAATTTATTGTAACTGCCTGTTTCCTTGTCTCATGTGGTTCCACCCACTAAACTGTGAGGCAGGGATAGCGTTTTACTGGCTACCACATTCAAAGGCAGTGCCTGGCACACAGCAGACACACAACATATGTTGTACTTTTTTACTAAAAATCTTCATTTTGTCTCCTGGAAAAACCCTTCACCCTCATTCAAGACACCATAACTTCTGTGAAGTTTTCTTGTTTTGATTCTAAGCAGAATAAGTAGTTCCGACTACACTTACCACAGTAAATTTTCATTAGTTTGTATATCTTCCTTTTCCATTAGGCTGTGCTACATCTAACTCATTATTATGCCTTAAGCAACTAGCAGTGACTGACATCTACCGAGTGAATACAGATTTGTTAAGTAACACAATGAGTACCTGATATATTTGTTTTATCTAATAAATTAGTCATAATTGATGCTTAAAGATAATCAGAACCTCAGTGGGTCATTTTCTTATCAATTTACAACTTTTCCAGAGTGTATTCCAAACTCTGGGTTCCATTTTCTTCAAATTCTTTCTTAAGCACTATGATCTCTTAACAGGATCACATATATTATAGATCTACTTTAAAATTTCAAAATGCAATTTAAAACAAAACAAGTTATTCTCACTTAGTTTAATTTGTGAGCTTACTACAGCTTCTTTAAACTCTTTTCATTAAAATTGATTTTAGGGGGCGCCTGGGTGGCTCAGTGGGTTAGTCTCTGCCTCCAGCTCAGAACATGATCCCAGAGTCCTGGGATCGAGCCCCAAGTCGGGCTCTCTGCTCGGCAGGGAGCCTGCTTCCTCCTCTCTCTCTCTCTCTCTCTCTCTCTCGCTGCCTGCCTCTCTGCCTACTTGTGATCTCTGTCAAATAAATTAAATCTTTTTAAAAAATAAAATTAAAAAATAAAATTGATTTTAGGATCATTATCATTATCTATTTTAAGAGTTCACTGTATGTGTACACCTACCCTTTGATCATAACAGCCAACAATACTACATGAGTAAAAATACACCTTGACTCATGATAAAAACAACAACAACAACAACAACAACAAAACAAACAAACGAAAGATGGTATTTTGTTTTGCTACCATGAGGAGTTTGTGAAAAGCTAATGCACACAGTTGTATATCATGGTATTTCATGGTTGGAACTATTTTTATATCGATCCCAAATACAGTTTAGTTTAGCTTGTACAAATACACTGAAATATATTCTTGTATTTTAGTCACTTGGAATGAAAACTGAAAACGTAAACAGCATTCAATGTAGCATGTAGTTGATTTTTTACAATATTGGTACTAGAATATTCTAGGCCCTCAAAAAATGTATCAAATACACTGCATATTAAGTCCATTCCATAAGACAAGTTAGAGGTGACTATAAAGACACAAAAGGTACAATTCAGGTACCTTAACGATGAGGGGAGGATTGCTGTTTAAAACCTTCGGGAGGCATTCATCTGACTCTTCTGAAAATGGTGGCTGAACAGGGAACAGATGAGCCTATCAAATATAATCAAATATAAAGACTATGAAATGATGATTTTCTTGACTTTATTACATTCAGTAACTTCACACTAACTGTAATTTATTACAACAGGAAATAACACAACAAATTAGTATCTTCAGTGTTTTAATAACAGGTTGCATTAAAATTGAATATACCCAAACACAGTACTTTCTAACATGTTACTTTCCCAATTTTATTAGATCTCTGGCTGCCAAAAATAGAAACAAATATTCTCTGAAGCCACTGAAGGATACAAACCTACAGAGATGGTAAAATGAAACATTCATTTTCTAAGACAAACACTTAGATGACAAAGACAATGGAAATCCCATTCATTTAAAATTATTTCAATACAAAATTTAAAACTTTCTCTCAAAGAACAACTATTATCTTACATTAAATATTTTAATAGTAGTAATATCAATAGCACAGAAAACTGATTTAAAATTCAGGCATTTAGTATGTGCTCAATAGAGAAATGGAAACCTTCAGAACAGAATTACACTACAGATAAAACAAAGTAAGCTCCACTAGCAGTTCACTCAGTTTAGTTGCCAAAAATCAAGAACAGTAACGCTGTTCCTTACAGACACAGACAGACAGTAGACACACAGTAAATTATGGTTACAAATGATACATCCCTAATGAAGTCTCAGAAAAGAGACCAAAACCCAACTTACTCAAAATGGCTCTGGGCACAAGAGCATACTGCTCAGTGCTCTGCTATAAATAAGTCTGTGCATTCCCAAACTCAAAAGCATTAACAAAATACTCAATACAAACCTCTGTGGCAAAGATTTTGAAGAGTATCCATGAGATATACCAAGTCATCAGAAGAAAGACACCACACAGCCAGACATGGTAGAGTAATGAGAGATTGAGGAGGCCACGCACACTGTCAAGAGGCCTGTGAAACTGCCTATGAAAGCAGAAATTACTGTTTAATCCTATGAGGAAAATACAATCTAAGCATTTAATAGACTTGGGCCTCATAATGAAAAACAAATAAATCTTACTTCTAAATAATAATGGTGATATTAGACGCCTTTCCTTTTGCACCCCATAAAATTCTCTCCCTGATACCTTCTTATGAATTACATAAGTGAGACTTAAAGGAAGAACAGACCTAAATTTGTGCTCAGTTTCTTGTGTTCCAAATCTTCACTGTCATTTACTATGAAGGAAGAATGAGTCAAGCCTATAAACCAACCCCTAGAGGCTAGGTAAAATTTTACTACTGTTACTTTGTAGTTTGATACATAACCATTCAACAGGACTAGCACCTCTCCTGGGCCAGATTTTAGCTCTATCTGTACACCCTAAAAACAGTTCCACAATAGTTAACAGGACCTGGCACTATCTAAAAATCACAATCTTTACTTTTAAAATAATTTAAGAAACTGTTAAGAAGGCTAAAAGAAGGGGCACCTGGGTAGCTCATTTTGTTGAGGATCTGATTTCAGCTCAGGTCATGATCTTGGGGTCCTGGGATCAGCCCCATGGGGCTCTGCGCTCAGCAGGCAGTCCACTTGTCCCTCTTATTCTACCCCTCCCCATCCCGCACATGCACTCTCTCTCTCTCTCAAATACAATCTTTAAAAAAAAAAAAAAAAAAAAAGGCTAAATAAAGTGAACACTCACTGTTTTACCAAAACATTGAATAAATCAATAGGCAGAGTCATCATAGTCCTACAACCACACAACTAGCATTTTTTTTTTAATTTTTTTTTTTTAAGATTTTATTTATTTGTCAGAGAGAGAGAGAGAGAATGAGCACAGGCAGAGTGGCAGGCAGAGGCAGAGGGAGAGGCAGGCTCCCTGCCGGGCAAGGAGCCCGATGTGGGACTCGATCCCAGGACGCTGGGATCATGACCTGAGCCGAAGGCAGCTGCTTAACCAACTGAGCCATCCAGGCGTCCCACACAACTAGCATTTTTTAAAAAAAGATATTATTTATTAATTTGACAGATCACAAGTAGGCAGAGAGGCAGGCAGGGAGAGAGGGAAGCAGGCTCCCTGCTGAGCAGAGAGCCTGATGCAGGGCTCAATCCCAGGACCCTGGGACCATGACACGAGCCGAAGGCAGAGGCTTTAACCCATTGAGCCACCCAGGCACCCCTTTAGTAAATATTTATTGAGGGCCCACCATGTATTAAGGACAGTATACTAGGCACTGCCATATGAACAAAATACATTTTAAGTGAAAGAAAGAAAAAAAGTACTATATTAAATTATAATCAAATTATCATTATTATTTTTCTTTTTCCATTTGACCCAATGTAAAATTCGGATTAACATAATAAATGACCCATGCATTTAGTTTCATATCTAGCAATTAAGCAGAAGACAAAACTAAATTTTACCTAGGAATTTTTAAAGTTAGAAATTGAAATTCATAATGTAGGAAACATAATATTTTAAGCACCCACAAATATCAATATCTTCACTCCCGAAAAATGATATTAGTTAAATCCATATACGATGCACAAAAAAATCTCACAGTAGAATAATCAATAATTAAAAGAACAAATACTACTAGAGAAATTTACATTTACTTGCCAAGAAAAGATTAAAGCTTTAACTCTGCAAAGTACATTGGGAATAACTAGAGCAATACACCAGAGTGCTACCCCTCAATTGCCACTTAATGACCTTCAACTGGTCCCATGACCCTGCTCAATTTTGGCTTCCTTAGAGGCAAAATTAGAATAATACTATAGCACTGTGCTCGCCTACTACAACATAGCAGAGAAGGATGACTGAGGAGAAAAGCAAAAGAGAGGTATGTCCATGCAACTCAAGAAGCTCACGTTTTCATAATATAAAAGCTATATCTAACGAAGAACAAATTATCATTGCTGACTTCCAGGTAGAGGAACTGGGTGACTAGAGACTGGAGCAAAAGGATTCTTTTTAACTGTATAACCTGTTTTATGGCATTGGAATTTTAAATTATGCGAGCCAGGTATATTCCAAAATGAACACAATTATTTAAAGGCTAAATCTGAACACCACCATCTGGAAGTGGCAAACACCTAAAAAGGATGGAAACTAGCAGTGTTAAAAATCAGACTTTTCGGGCGCCTGGGTGGCTCAGTGGTTTAAAGCCTCTGCCTTCGGCTCAGGTCATGATCCCAGGGTCCTGGGATCGAGTCCCGCATCGGGCTCTCTGCTCACCAGGGAAGGGAGCCTGCTTCCTCCTCTCTCTCTCTCTGCCTGCCTCTCTGCCTACTTGTGATCTCTGTCAAATAAATAAATAAAATCTTTAAAAAAAAAAATCAGACTTTTCATCTGTCACTTACTCATCTATCTGAAGATCCATCGCGGTGCTAATCCAAGCTTTGGGAATATGGCCTGAAAGGAAAAAAATACCATGCTATGAACATAAAAAGTTAATACAGCAAATCTTAACCATGCTTTAGTATGAGGTTGATGAGATGACCAAGTAGACACCAAGACCTCGGTCAGAATGCTACATTGTTTGATTAGGAATGGGCAGAAGGAGTGCCTAAAAGGCTCCATCAGTTAGGCATTCAATTCTTAATTTCAGCGCAGGTCATGATCTCAGCCCTTGGCTGTGAGATCAAGCTTGACGTTCTGTGCTCAGCAGGGAGCCTGCTTGAGATTCTCTCTCCTTCTGCTCCCTAAGACTCCCACTCTCCCTAAAATAAACAAATAAATCTTTTTAAAAAATGGTCAGGAAAAGAGAATAATTTCTAAATACAGAAGTCCTTGCTTTGCAAGGGTCAGATTACGTACATATTTCAGTCATATTTCAGTGGTAGTTAAGTTAAATCACAACAGTCCCCTAACAACACAATTCAAATTTCAGTTACCACGGTACATTTACTGTGAGCAACTGAACATAGTACTTCTAGCTTTCCAGTACACAAATCAGTATGTAGATAATGGATACACACCATAATTTATGACTAATCACATCCCTTCTTTCTAAGTCTGTTGGTGACTTGTCATTCAGTTCAGGCACAGACAGCAAAACATGTAATTGTGCTGCCTCTTTGTCTCCCTGAAAAGCCCACACAACATTTTTACAAAAACGAATAACTGAAAGAGGACACTGGCCAAAAAGAACAAAGTGCAACAAAGAAATGAAAAGTGGTAACACTTGAAAAACCTGAATGGAACATAAGTGGGTTATAGAAGGTACAGCTGACCATGGAAATGCTGACTGGCTGCTACGTCAGCCTAGTTGTACAATCCAATTGTAGGGAACATCCAGACTCATGGTAGCAGGTTAATAAAAAACAACCAAGTGTTAACATTAAATGACAATTATAAGGGCAATGTAGAAAAATGGTTATATAAACTACAAGTGAAGGAAGTAGAGAACAGAATGGCCTATGGCCAGTGAGAACAACTCTAAAATTATTCCATAGAAAAAAGTAGGAGCAGAAAGTTATATAGGTATCCCCTGCTTTTCCAAAGTTTGTGTTATGTCACTTCACTTTTATGAAAGGCCTATGCTAGCACCTGTTTTCACCAACTGAAAGAAATCCAAATTTACAAATAAGGCACAAAAGGGAAAACAGCATTCAGCACTTGTTTTGTCCCAAGCCAGAGCTGTCACTGCACAGAAGCAGGGCATCCTGAATGGTGAGAGGGGGGCAGCCAAGTTCGTAACCTGGGAAGTACACTCAGCATCTCAGCATCAAGCCTCCAGAGCTTTCAACTGTGTCTGTGAGCATCTGTGCTTTATCCCCATTTGCTTTGTGCATCAGTTAGCAAGATGTGTCCAAAGGCATTAGAAAAGCCTGAGAGAGGTTATTTTGGGGGTTTGGAGATGCTCAAAGATCTTTCCATATAAATTAAAGCTAATTGCTTCTTCACTTTGTGCGATTTGGCTTACAGAAGGTTTCATAGGAACTCTCTACTTTCAGATGGTGGGGGAAACCTATAGTCTGAAAAGAGTATTTTAGGATGTTGAATTTTGTTTACATATTATTATGTGTTGCTATTGAGCTTAATGTTTTCCACTCAACTTGAACTGCTCATCATATTAAATAAGTACATCTATTTTTGTACTTAGAATTCATGTTAACAAATTCTATAAGGTTCCCTCAGCAGCAGGATATTTCTAATATATTAGTACCAAGTTACAAAAAGTTATAAAAAGGAGTAGGTTATTTATAGAATATACAATATTTTTTTAAAAAGCATTTTTTATTGTAATAAAAACCACATAACAAAATTTATCATCTTAACCTTAAGTGTACACACACTATATGCAATTTGTGCAACAGATCCGTATTTGTGCAACAGATCCGTGGACTTTTTTATCTTGCAAACTGAAACTCTCTACCCGCCAAGCAACAACCCTCCTGTTCCCCTTCCCACATACCCCTGCTAAGCACAATTCTACTTTGTTTCTAAGAGTCTGACTACTCAAATAATACCTCAGATAAGTAGAATCATCCAGTATTTGTCTTTTTGCCACTGGCTTATTTCACTTAGTATGTCCTCAAAGTTCATCCATGTTGTAGCTTGTGACAGGATTGCCTTCCTTTTTTAAGGTTGAATTATATCCCATTGTATGTATATACCAAATTTTCTTTAACAATATTGTTCTTTAACTAAATAAATACTCTATGAAAATCTAAACAATGAATCAGTTGGACTAATCACATACCTACAATTAAGAAACATACAAATACAATCAAAAATGACTTTGCAACTGACATTTTCTGAGCAATGAGCTAACACATACACTGTATCAAAAAGCAGAAATTCTTACCAAGAAAATAATACAGGATGCAAAAATTCCTAACCAGGAACAGTGATTCCACACAACTATGCTTAACTAACAAGAACAGAGATCTCCTGAAGCGTAAGAACTTGTATTGCTATGAAAAAAGAAGAAAAACAGAATCAAATGACACATCCAAGTAGAGGTTCAATTTTATTTTAAAGCAAGCACATAACTAAAGCAGTCTACATATAAAAAACATTAATCACTGTATAAAAAGACAAAGTTTATTCCAGAGGTTAAAAAAATCAGTAATTTCTGATGATAAAATATTTAATTATACAACATCTCATTGATACGAGAGCAGAAATGACATGATTAACAATACTGATCTATACTTATACTAAGGACTACAGAGACGGAGTAAGCACAAAAAACACATGACCAGAACAGCAGCAGCTAACATTCTTTGGTTCTTTAGCACCTACCAGGTACTATTCTAAGCACAACCCTATAAAGAAGGTTCCATTATTATCTGCATCTTATTTATCAGAAAACCGAGGCACACTGAACCAACTTACCAGCTAGCAAAAGGAAAACCTGACATTTTAATCCAGGCAGGCCAGTTTCAAAGAATGTAATCTTAAATATAATGTACACACTGCCTCTACACTAACTGTTTTTAAATGCTATCTGCAAGAAAAATAGGAGGCAGAAGAAGACACTAGACTGAGTCAGGAGTCCTGAGTTCTAGTGCTTCTCTCTGCAGCCCTGAGCAAGTCATGTCTCCAATTATGTGTGCGGGAAGAAGGCTGACCCAGCTGAACAGTGCACTAATGAGTAGTACCCTCAATTCTAACAATCTAAGAAAGAAATATCAATTAAGAAAAAATGTGAAATGCTTTTTTCCCTGATAAAACTAAGCTTCTTGTGAAATAAAGATTATTTGCCCCCCCCATTCCTGCCCCCAAAATACCAATGGAAAAAAATATTTTTAAATTATTGGAAAGAACCTAAGGAAATTTAATGCAGCAAAGATGAATTTCCCAAATTCTGGTCTTCTTTTATGCTTCTATTACGACTGATCCTTCTTTAAGGAAATTCAGAAGCTAAAGAAGAGCAAATAATTACAGTACACAGGTAGAAGTTTTATCTTCATACCATGTCTATGAACACCTACAGTATCTTTGCCAAAAGCAGCCCATATGAATACTTGGTCACTAACCACACAGCTTCAAGAATCCTGGTTTATTTGGATATATATACAAAATCTGAGATATGGAACTGCACAATTCCATGCAGCCACTGGATGCTAACCTTCTTACTTGACACCACCGCGCCCCCCCACCCAAGTAAAAAGAGTATAGTTCCTATACTATTCCCACTGAAGCTCTCACATCAACCATTACTCACAAGGGTCCAAAGAGGAGAGGGAAGCAGGTAGGCATTTCTGTAGATATGCAGAGAACAGCTAATATACCCTCTTACTGCTTCCCAGCTGAAGTGTTTTTCAATTCCCTTTTGGGTTTCTTCCGTTATTTGGCTAGAAACTACCCTCTACTGAGGATTTACTACATGCCAGGCTCTATAAATCTTATCTCATTTAATACTTTCAGTCTTGTTGGCCTAGAACCTGCTAAGCCCTGTCTTGTTGTTCATCCACTTCTTTGTCCTCTACTCCACGCTAATGTTCTGCTTTTCCCTATCAGTCTGTCATTAAGAGTTTGATAAATGGAATTGGGTTTAGAACTACAGGCTAGTTTAAAGAAAAATTAATAGGCTAATGGTAAATTGGTTAGAATTAGATCTCCAAAAAGACATAATCTTTCACAGTTACATGAAAACAGTAGTTACTGAATAATAGGGATAATATATGGAATTTTATGGAATTTATTTATGGAAGCTCCACCCGACAAGATACATAAAGTTAGAGGCACTCTATATGTAAACAAACAGGAAAGGGTCTAGCAGAATATACACTAAACTGGTCACAATTATCTCTGAGGCAAAGACTGAGATTGGCCCCAGAATGGCCAAAGGGAATTTTCATTTTATCTATAATCTATTTGAATATTTTTTAATTGAAATGTTACCGCTATACTCTTAGGAAGTAATCTGACACCACAATAAATAATGATGATGATGCTAATAATAATGGTTGTTACTGTTTGTAAAAAAATAATAAAAAATAATTTTTTTTTAAGGTCTAACATTCCCTGGTCAGCTTGCCCAGTTAAAGGAAAAAAGTAAATGTCTATTGCCATCATATCACTTTATGGAGGTTCAGAAGAAGAAATAGGTCTGATCTTACATTGAGCTTACAATTTCCTGAAAAATCAATCCTGCTTTCCTTAGCAACTTAAAGTACATAAGGGAAAATCATATAACGTATATCAGGCTCTGGTATGCTGGAAAGCTAAGGTATGGTGTCCTTCTTCCCCCTCAATCTTCTGAGGAGGCAAATATACCCAGCTGGGCAAACAAAGGCAGTTACAAACATGATAGATGAGAAGCTATGATCCTGAGCACAAAGATTCATCATTTCAACTGCTCCTGCCAAAATCCTGACCTCCCTTATTCTACTGCACCCACCCAACAAAACCCCTATTCCAACCATCCCCAGGCTGGAGAGAGCACCCAGCTGGGCAGACCAAATAGCACTATACACTTATGGTTCCAATAGATGCCCCCAAAACATACTGTGGCCAAATAGGGAATGACCAAATATTAGAAGCTAAGCTTCGGCCAGAGTTGAACCTGAAGTCAAAGCTAAATATTACCATTAGAAGAGAAACTTCTGGGATACAAGAATAAATCTAAAATTTAGTTAAACGAAATTACAAAAAAATTTAGGAGGCAAATTTAGTAGGCAAATGTGACATTGCATGGTACGAACAATTTATTTGTACTGTCAATTACTGCCCTGCCCCTACATTTACTCTACTGTCTATGTGTGATGTTAAATAAATGGTCACTTTCAACTGAGGTTCAGGAAGGAGCAAGGTATTTGGGGGTATTTCATTTTTCTCTAACATTTTTCTTCTTCATATTCTTAATTATATTTAGATAAAAATGATTTAGCATGAATATTTCTGTACAGAATTTCAGGGGTTTTCTTCCTTATAAAATTTTAAAGTGGCAAAGCTGATACTCCGCTTTTAATTCATCATCTCAAAATGTGAAGAATTTCTAACTGGGACTCTTTCTTCATACACTCACGGTCTGCAGGGAGGTAAGGGCCAGCTCCTTTTCTGTGAGCACTCCCTCCTGCAGTAGGTGGATTTTCAACAGACTGCTCTTCAGAGAAACCAGGAAAAGCCTAATTTACCCACTCCCTTACTCTCACATTTGTTCACACATCACTCCCTCCTCACCAGACTGGGTTCTAGTGGGAAGGGGCTGGTTCTAAGACTTTCGCTCCAAGGCCCAGTCCTCGGCCTGCCACAGGACAGGAATGAAGCAACTAAGAACACAGCCAGGAAGAGTGGGAACAGACTGGGGAGAACGCTGACGCCAGAGGAGAAATCTCAACCAATTCTTTCTTTCTCCTGCTTTAGGAGCTAGTTCTAGTTGCACAGAAGGCTCCTACCAGATTAGATATTTAAAAACCTAAGTGAAAGAGAGTTCGAACTGTCCTACTCAAACCAGTCAAAACTTTTTTATTTATTTATACACATCATGCCTTGTTCTAGAAAAGATTTGAGACAGTAACTGACATTCTATACTTACTTGCACTTCATCAAGCCCATGAGTTCTTAGGTTCAAAAAGAAGCTGGCAGCTGCACAGAGGTACGCTGCATGAATGTCATCATCATCCTCCCCCAGCCCTGCTAGGTCACAGCCACTGCCATTACCTAGCAGGGAGGGAAAGAGTGGGCCAAAGCAGTATTCTCAGAGTGGCAGTGGCAAGGGCAGTGAGAGCTCTCACACATATGCTAAAATCTCACGAAGACAAATCTCTCCTCTCCAAATGGCATTTTGAGATCTCAGTCCTAAGTTTTACTGATCAAATGTTGAATTAATCAGATGAGGCCAGTTTTATATATATATATATATATATATATATATATATATATATACATACATACATCAAGGCAATTTTACATCTGCCAAATTCTGACATAAGGTAACACCCAAATGCTATCTTACCTGTATGATGGGAAATGGCAGATAATTCATGTTGTTAATAAAATACAGGAGACTATAGCTGTAGCCCATAAATGCTCCAGCCAGTAGGAAAAAAAGGTGATACTCATTTAAGCAGGTCTGTGCAGCAGGGCTGTTTAAACTGGAGAGAAACAGGTTATTAATTTGAAGTCAGGGACACATATCACTGCTTTAGGCTCAAACTTTGACTTAATCACTTAATAAATGTCCCAAATTCTAACAAAATAGTTCATTTCAGGTTCACTGTGGGCAAGAGATGAACAAAACCCTCTCCCTGATGCTTGAGAATTTGACCTCTCTAAAGGTTAACGCATTAGCTCTTCCTCTGGAAATCTGAAAAGGGTAAGAATGCCCCCTGCGATAGTAAACAACACTGCTTACAGGTGGGTGCACTGTATCTAGACGGAGAGGAACTAGAACTGAACGTTATGGACCTGCTAGAGATGCCATCACTTTGGGTTTCTCTCTGTGTTGTCTCTTATAACTGGACAATCCTTCACGGGGACCCTTTTCATTAAAGAAGATTGATTACATTAGAAAAAGAAAAAAAACCTGCCTTATGTAATAATAACTGAGGGACAAAAAGAAATTAAATATTCAGTAGTATAGGGGCGCCTGGGTGGCTCAGTCAGTTAAGTGTCTGCCTTCAGCATCAGGTCATGATCCTTAAAGCCCGAGATGGGCTCCCTGCTCAGCGGGGAGTCTGCTTCTCCCCCTCCCTCTACCCCTTCACCCCCCACTCATGTTCTCTCTCAAATAAATAAAATAAAATAAAATAAATTAAAGAAGAAGAAAGAAAGTAGGGAACTTAAGATTACTACCATAATCTTTTTTTTTTTTTAACTTATTTGACAGAGAGAGAGATCACAGGTAGGCAAAGAGAGAGGGGGAAGCAGGCTCCCTGCTGAGCAGAGAGCCCAATGTGGGGCTCGACCCCAGGACCCTGAGATCATGACCCGAGCCGAAGACAGAGGCTTAACCCACTGAGCCACCCAGTCGCCCCTACCATAATCTTTATTGATTTTTAAAGTTAGAATATCAACCTGAAATTTGTATCAATGTCATGTGTTCAAGAACTGTTAACAGTTTATGGGGTGCCTGGGTGGCTCAGTCAGCTGAGCGACCAACTCTTGATTTTGGCTCAGGCCATGATCTCAGGGTCATGAGATCAAGCCCCATTGGGCTCCGTGTCAAGTGTGAAGCCTGCTCAATATTCTCTAAGATTCTCTCTCTCCTTCTCTCTCTCTCCCTGGCCTCTGTGTGTGCTCTTTGCCCAAAGAACTGTATCAGTTTCAAAATTATACAAGTACTCTACTAAAGAAGGTAGTTGTAATTATTTTAAAGTTTTTTTCTTCATTCTTCCCATACAATCCTTCCTTAAACTCCAACCTAAATGCCACCTCCTCCAAGAAGCCAGGGATCTTCCCTGCTTCCTGAACTGCCACAGGTTTTACATGCACATCTCACTTTCTTATTACATCCCATGTCACAGAAGTTCCTATTTCTCTCCTATCATACCCGTTTGTGTCCATGGCTTAATTTCCCTCCTGTTCATAAATCTCAAGCACCTTATAGTTTATGCATGAATCCCTCTCATAAATCCAACAGCACCTAGCACAGCGCCTTGCATAGATCATGTTTTTAAAAAACCTGTTGAATTCAGAAAACATAAATATCAAAAACATTTGATATTAAATATAAAAGCACCTTCCATAAGTCTCGAAAGCAAAGAATGTCCATAAACTATTTATCTGTGCAGGTCATCTTGGGCTTAGTAACTAAACAAGGTTCCATAGAAAGAATATATTTACTATTACCTCTCAGTACCAGTGCAGGGAACCACAAGGAAGCGGTATTGACCCTTGGTTATCACCACAGCACACCAAGCCACCAGCATTCCCATTGCAGCATGGACAAAAGAATGCATGAGCTGCTGGGGGTGAATGATCTTCCCTATCAGTGCCAGTCTGGAGCAGGGAATGGAAGGCACAACTGTAAACAAAGCACATTACCATGGTTTTAGGCTGCAGCGAATGAAGTCGGAGGACCTGAACCATTATTCCCTCTCATACTTGCACAAATATTCCAAAGGGGAGGAAGAAACAGAGAGTCAATGTAAAATACAGAAAAATTCTAAGTTAAATATTTGACCTTAAAAGATTGTGAAGAGACTGAATACACAAAGATGCACACAAAAAAGAAAAAAAACAAAGATTCTGAGAGATGAAGCCTGAGGATAGCATGATTAACATTTTTCAGTTCTTTTTAAGTAAAATTTCCCGACAGTTCAAATAGTGTCTACCCTGCCACTCTCTTAGGTGCCAGAAAAGAAGAAATCATAATTTTTAAAAGGCAGTGCTTATCCTCTGACAAGTTATTTTTACTTCAGCATTTGAACTGGTCAATATATAGTCCAACTGTGAAAAAATAAACCACAAAATACATAAATAATGACAATACTGAATACCAAAATAAACGTTTGTATAGGAATTTCTAATGCCTCTAGATAATCAAAATAAGTTTTCTGGAAGTGTATTGGGGTAGGTGAGTGTGGGTAGGAGGGATGTTGACCCTTGAAAACAGCTAGTAGAGGGTTTCCTGATCTATCCAAATACATACCCTTCTTTTAATATGTTCCAAGTAAAGAGACTGTAGAGAGATGGAAAATTCATGTGAAGGGAGAGGGTTTAGGCGCTTTACACTTTGAGAAAGAGGCTGCTATCACCTCTTCTTCCCCCCAAGAAATGCCCATTAGACCTACTGAGCATGCAACTAACTTAAAATGCTCTGAACATACCAAAGCTTCTCGTGTCTCTAAGCCTTTTTACATGCTATCCTTTTCCCTGGATCATCACCTTCCTTCTCGAATTAATACAATTCATCCTTTTAGCATCACCTCCTCCAGGCTGGGTAAATGGTGCTCCTATATTATATATTCCCATACTATCCAGTGTATTGTAATTAAATATATTTGATGTTTAGTCTGTCTCCCTAGTAATTGTGATTCTCTCAGGATAACTGGGACCTTAACACTTATCTCTTATCCCCACACAATGCACACGGCACATAGAATGCTTGCTGAAGGAATGAGCCAAAGTGACTAATCAGACTTCAAGAATGACAAGACAGAGAGCCCTAGTGTGGCATCTACATCAAGATGACCTAAGTATGTGGGACCATGCAAAAGACACGTGGTATAAGCCAAGGAGATCTGTATATGGCTTGAACAGAAAAAGAGATCCAGCAGTTAGGAGTGAGGGACTAGGAAAGCAAAGGAAAAGGGTATGTGTTATAACACCCAGAGTAGAATTGGAAATTTTATACCAGCTCTAAGAAGCAACTACCGAAGAGCTAAAAAGAGGAAGGATGTTATACTCGAATAAGAGGCTTCTCATTGTACCATAAGGACAGACACAGGAATCAGAAAAGGCACAAAAAGCAAAAAGAAAAACAGGAAAAGAAAAAGCTCTGGAATCTAGCAGGTGATTCTCCCAAGGCAAAACATACAATTGGGTTTTTTTAAACTATAGAATTATAGACTTTTATATTTGAAAAGGACCTTAGAAATCATCTGGTCCTGATCTCCTACCCTATAAAGGAGTTATTTTTATAATACATCTGCTGAGTCACAGCCTTACCAGCAGCTGTGAACTATTAAAAGGTCTAAATTTTTTTTATTGTGGTAAAACACACATAAGTAAAGTTTGCCATGTTAACCATTTTTTTTTCATTTTAACCATTTTT
Source organism: Mellivora capensis (assembly GCA_004024625.1). Lineage (NCBI taxonomy): Eukaryota > Metazoa > Chordata > Mammalia > Carnivora > Mustelidae > Mellivora > Mellivora capensis. The sequence goes on from PISX010007220.1 coordinate 65,189, forward strand.
AAGCATGTAGTTCTGCGGCGTACGTACACTCACACTGTTGTGTAACCACTGCCACTATGCACCTCAAGACTTTCCCCCAACCTCAACCACAACTGTGCCCAGCAAACAGCTCCCCATTCCCTCCTCCCCCAACCTGTGGCAACCACCATTATACTTTCTGTCTTTAGGAATCTGATGACTCTAGAATCTCCTATATAAGTGAAATCATACAATGTTTGTCCTAAGAGCTCTAAATATTTTTCAAACAGAGAGGAACTAACCTTCAAATAAATTTTTAGTTAAAACATTCAAAGCAGATGATTCTGTATGTACATTTTAGGCTGACACAAAACAAGACTGTTACACATATCCACATACAAAATGCACTGAGCCTGACATTAATAATAATAATATAAATTCACATACTTTTAAGATGATTAACATCTGAAAACTCACCTGCATAGAACTCCACATTAAAAATACTTATTATTACTACTACCACTGACAGCAGCAGGAGGTAAAAGATTACATAGGAACTATATAGATCACTGAAAGAATCTAAAACACAAGAGAGATGAATTAGTAAGTTCATTCAGTCATGTAGTCGTGATCAGACTCTTGCAATATTAAAATGGTTTGAACCACAACTGTAACTTTCCTTTTAAAAGTTATCTTTTCTTCAAGAATTCACTCATCCACTGTTGACAGGTCCCACAGGACATCAACTCAAGAACTACAGTGTGAGTTATTTGGACTAAGCTCTGGGTCCTTTAAAATTATACTAGAATTTCTTTTAGATGACCCAGATGTTAACATCAGAAAAATACTACCATATGCAAATGTCTTTCCTCATGTGAAACAGAGAAGTACCACATTTAGTAATATACCAACAAGGCTTCTTTTCACAATGTAAACAATATTTTTCAGATCTCTTCTTAACAAATGCAATTAGCTTCTATTACTAAAAAAGTAACATTTCTGGAAATAGCATAATCCATAAATCATTCAAATGGTGAATTAAAAAAAAAAAAAAAATCATGATATCTTTGTAAAAACAGTAATATATTCACATTTTAGAGTAGTTCAACAAGCAATATTTCATTTAAAAAATCTGGCCAAGTTTAAAATATATATTTATAATCTACATATGTGAAATATATATATTACATATATAAAACAAAATAAAAATATAAATAAGAGAAATAAAAACAGCAAGGAAATACATTTGCTGTATAGACTAAAACTTAATGAAATCAGTACTTTTAAGAGAATAATTTATTGACCAAAACTAATTGGAGTATTTATTAAGGATTCACAATTAAACCCCAACATTATACTGAGCTAAGAGAATGAAAGAACTGATTCGTGTGACTGGAAATAAGGGAAGAGTACAAATTCTCTAAAAAGACTTTGTGAAGCAAAAGTTGAAAGAGATGAGTAACATTTGATGAGAAAAACTGCATAAATCAAATCTTATCTGCAGAGAAAGTATTATTAGGATTAAAAAAATCCCTGACCCATGAAATGGCAAAAAGTTTTTTCTTGAGTGCCAAATCTGAACAATGGGTAATGGTTCTAGATTTCAGGACTGAATATTCCAAGCTTGTGACCAGACCGCTGAGATCAATGAGGGATCCAGGCTCAGGGAAGGTGGTTACAGAAATACCTGGCATCCCCGTGCTGGCTCATGGCTTAATTTTATCTGCCCCGTAGGTCTTATGCAAGAAGTGATTGAGACCTCTAAATAAGAACTTAACACTACTAGATTCTTTAGCAGCAATGGCTCCAAAGACCACAAGGTAAAGCTGCTAACTCCTTGAAAATTAGCACTTTTTTTCTGAAAATTAAATTAACAACACATTTTCCACTTCCCTAGGCAAAAGGAATTTGTTATTGTTGTGGAGAGTATTTGTTTCGAGAGTATTTGTGCTTCTTAGCCTTAGGCAAGACTTTAAAGAGTTCAAAACCTACTCTGGAAACACTTCTCTCTAATTCCAGTTGGCATAGTGGAAAAACAGGCTTTGAAGTCAGAGACCAATGTTCAAATCCTGGTTCACTTACTCACTGACTGTATGTCTGCACAGACTTCTATAACCTTAGTCTCAGCTTCCTCATTTATAAAGCTGAGATAATACCTCTTTATTACATAGGGTTGTAGTAAGGATAACAATATACTTAAGATGCTTAGTACGGTACGTGGCATGCAGTACATGGCAATAACTGGAGGTTATTATTAATTAACATGATCATACTTTAATGAATTTAGTAATTTTACTTTGATCTCCACATTTAATCTATTCCAAGTTTTTCTTCCTCGTCAGTCTTTGTGTTCACCTCTACGCTTCTTAGTCTGTACCTCCTTCCTCCTCTTCTCTCTTCTCATCTTTTTATTAGCCACAATACAGAAATGAAGTAGTCTTATTTTTAGACAGGCTTTTTAAAAAAATAAATGTCATATTTTCTACTCCAAATTTTTAAATAGACAAAGGAAACAGTTCTGGTCCTTAAAAAAGAAAACGTCAAAAAAGCAGTCAAAAAAGACAAACACATTAAAAAAATAAGCTAAGTTTTCATTTATGCAGTCTTCTAATAATCTTTTTGTTCTTGTGATAATACAGATCTCTGATAGGTTTACTAATCTTATAATTACACAGTGAAAAGGTGATCTATAAAGGGAATGCCTTAAGGTCACCTCAAGGGGAATGTTTTGCCATGTCCATCAATACGGGCAGTGATTAAAAACAAACGATCTGAAACATAACACAACTTTTATGTTGAGAAATAGGTCCTGTAAATTTGATTTCCCCAAACTGAGCACCACTTACCAGACAGCCACTGAATAGGATGAAATAAATCAATGCTGCTGAAGATGATAAATACTGTGGTACAGATGGGTAGAAGCAGCACTGACCAGATAATACTCGCAACTATCCTCCAGCCCAAAACCTATAATTAAACAAACAAAATCCCTCAATCATGAAGTCAAGCTACTTCAGTTATTTCAGTTATGCAAATCCTATCTTTTCATATGGGATGTCAGTCACTAGCATTTACACCAGGTCATAGCCCGTGCAGCTATAAGCTCCAATGGTTACTCCTATTAATAACATGACATACAACTACCGAATCTTATAAGATCAGGGAACTGATGCTTGCGTTTAGGCCAGAGTTGGACGCTACATTAAACATCACACTCTGAGGGAGGAGAGGAATTGTCTTAATTTTATAGCTGTATTTTACATCAACTTATACTTGTCTCTCTTTTTTTTTTTAAGATTTATTTATTTATTTGACAGACAGAGATCACAAGTAGGCAGAGAGACAGGCAGAGAGAGAGAGGGAGAGGCAGGCTCCCCGCTGAGCAGAGAGCCCGTGCGGGGCTCCATCCCAGGACCCCGAGATCATGACCCCAGCCAACCGCAGAGGCTTTAACCCACTGAGCCACCCAGGCGCCCCAGCCTTATACTTGTCTCTAGGTTTAATTGATTGATATATGTCACTATCTAAAAGCTGTATACATTTTTTTTTTTTTAAAGATTTTATCTATTTATTTGAGAGAGAGGCAGTGAGAGAGCATGAGCGAGGAGAAGGTCAGAGGGAGAAGCAGACTCCCCGTGGAGCTGGGAGCCTGATGCGGGACTCGATCCCGGGTCTCCGGGATCATGACCTGAGCCGAAGGCAGTCGTCCAACCAACTGAGCCACCCAGGCGTCCCTAAAAGCTGTATACATTTTATAGGGATTATCTGCATACTGTAGTTGTGTTTACAATTATTAGCTATGGCAGTTATTGGACAATTAGCGGAATGTATTCATGTGTGAATCACCAGTGCCTACCACTTAAGAGATACAAGATACACTACTGAATAAGTGAGTAAAGAAGAGATACTGAGGAGTCTGAAGAATGAAAGTGCTCTATTTTAATCGGATTTACATTTTGGAACGTAAAATACTCTTGGGTTTGCAAGTGCTTATGATGAAGGTGGATCAGAGGGGGCAAGACCCACACAAGAGACAACTAGGAGGCAGTCTACTACAGCTGCCCAAAGCCAAAGTTCACAGTGTACAAAGGAAGGCAGTGGCAATGGGAAAGAAAGGAGAAAAAAACAAAAAAACTGCAGTCATATTTTCTTAAGTACATCTATAGAAAATCAGTAATTGATAATACAGGTGGTAAAGAACAGGCAAGACTTAAGGACTCAAAATTTTTAGCTTGGGATACAGCCTCTGCTGAGGCCACATCACATTCTTTCTAATTCTAGACATTCTTCCCCACTTCTTACCCCAAGTGATCAACAAGTTATTCACTTTGCACCTACCAGGTACACCATCCTTGCATAAAACATTGACCATCCCTGCCCCAGTTCCCATGCAGTTCATCCCTATCATTCTAAACAGCTTCCACTCAGGACTCCTCTCCCACCCCATGACAAGTCTGCACTCAGGACGTCCCGCCACTGCACACTAGTAACCAGCTTTCCCTAGCCCGCCCCGCCCACCCCGCAACCAGACTCCACTCGCGACACCCCCCACATCCCTGTAATCACTCCCTCTGGCCGCCCCCTCCCCACGCGCTCCCCACGCCACCCAGGAGCCGGCCCCTCCCCCGCCCGGCGCGCACGCGCACTCAGCGCGTGTCCGCCCTCCAGGCCCGACACTAGCTGCGGGCCGACCGCGCGCCACAGTGCGCGCAGCACTCACGCGCCACAAGATGTCCCGCGACCCGCCGGTGTAGGGCCGACTCGTAGCCGTGGCCATGGTGATGGCGGTCCCGGCTCTGAGGGGTGCAGGAGACAGTGCGCCCGCCCGCCACCGCTGTTCAAAGGGAGAAAGGCCCCAGGAGGACCCTGTTGGGGCTGCCTCAAACGCTGCCTGAGAGAAGCCCGGGCCAGGGCCCAACCAGTCCCTTCGAGGCTTCGTCTGGACAGGCCTAACGCGCCAGAAGTGCCCTCCGGACACGTTCCCCAGAGGGGGCTGGGATTTCAGGACCCGCCCCCTGGAGTCCAAAAGGTCTCTCCGAAACAGGGTCCAGCGGGACGCCAGAAACCGGAGGAGACGCTGCATGCTGGGAACTGTAGTCTCGTTGGCGCTCTGGGCGCAAGAGAGCGTTGCATTCTGGGACTCAGAGTTCCAAAGTACAGCATGCCGGGAGTGGAAGTTTTCCCAGAGGTACCTTGTGACGTGCTGGGAATCGTAGTCTTTTATAAAGCCGTTAAGAGTTAACAGTGTCCATTGACCGGATTTTACACTTAACATCTGGCAAAATGACTGGCGCCTATTTCTCCCAATTTTCTTTATCGACTACCTGAAAGTGAAATCAAACAATGTTGTAGCCCTCTCCACAGAGGTACTCACTGATTTTACTGAAATGGAAAATAATCTCTACGAAAGTGAATTTGGGGGCTTCTGGGTGACTCAGCCCTTAAGCGTCTGCCTTGGCCTCAGGTCAAGATCCCAGCGTCCTGGGATGAAGGCCCGCATCCCGCTCCCTGCTTCTCGGGAAGGCTGCTTCTCCCTCTCCCACTCACCCTGCTTGTGTTACCTCTCTCACTGTGCCTCTCTCTGTCAAATAAATAAATAAAATCATCTTCTCTCTTTTTTTTTTTTTTTTTTTTACTGTATTTGGTTTCCTAAGATCTGGTTCCTAGTTCCATCTCTGCCACTTGCTAAATGGAATGTCTTGATCCTCTCTGAGACTCCACTTCATCTAGAAAACAAGGATAAAAATAAAGATGGCATCCAGTGATGTTGCGAAGATATGAAAATGCTACAACAAATACGGATTATCCCTAATTTCCTGCCAGTAAGGAAAAAGATTTTTACCGACCCAAGTCCCACTTAATGAAGTCTTCTCTGATTGCATTAGCCCTCAGATCCCTGGAGGTATATACTGCTAACACCTTTTAATACCCAATTATATATCACAGTCAACATTCAGTACTCTGTAAAGACAGGGAGATTTAGTGATTTACTGATGCTGGAGAAACTCAGTCTAGTGAGAGAAATTGAGATCACACCCAGCGCTCTGTAATGTTTGCTATAATGGTTTCCCAAGTTGCTTTAAGATTATATTCATTTCCAAAAACATGTTAATATCAATCATGTCTGAAGCCCTGCAAAATGAACTGGGAATACAAAGGTAGATCAAGTCTCTGCCAAGAAGAAACCTTCTTTCTGGTGGTGGAGAAAAATGATAATCATTCTAAATGAGTGTCATTAAACACAGACAAGGTTACTTGCAGTCAGTTTACTTTGTTTAGTTCCTTTAGTACCTGGTTCAGATTACTAGTTGTCTACCCCAGCATATCTTTCTCCTCTACTTCTTAGAAATATAGAATCCCTGATTTTTAACTGGGCATGTGGCTACATTTCCTAGTCTCCCTGGCCGCTAGGTGGAGCCAGGTGACTGATGAGTTCAGGCCAATAAAATGTAATCAAACTCTTGCATGGTAGTTTCCCAGAAACTCCCCTTAAAAGAGAACTAGCCACGTCCTTTGCCCCCTTCTTAATCCCTCCCTGCATCCAGCTGCATAGAATTTGGATGTGTCACACTCTAGGCAAAATCAAGTACTGAGCTCAAAGTAAACTTGATTACTGAAGTAAACTTGATTACATACCAATCCTAGCTACCTGCCCTTACCTCCTGACTTCATTTACACAACAGAGACATTTATTGTTTGCGCCACTTTTATTTTTAGAGCAACTAATCATATTCTGAAATCATCGTGTGTAACTACCTATTTATTGTCTGAATTCTAACTAGCACATAAGTGCCCCACGGGCAGAGACTTTGTCTATCTTGTTTATCATTGTTTCCAAAATGCTGTAACAGGAGAGGGTAGTCAATAAATGTTTGTTAAATGAACAGAAGAATGAATGGAAGAAACTGCAGCAGAAAGTGTCTATTCAGGACAACAAACTTTGTTATCTAATTCAAAGAGGAACAGAACCCAGGGAATTCATAACAAAAGTATTCAAAGGGCTGAAAGGGCATAGGGGATAAAGAATAGGGTTGTAATAGCAAAGGGAGAAGGGAGTTATCCAAATATCATGAAGGTGCTACTCCTCCTACATTAGAGCCCACCAGCACACTCATGATGTGGGGCTGCTGGGGGGGGGACGCCAGTACTGCTGTTAGAACTACACCACTGCTGTTGAGCAGGAACTTGTATTATTTCCTTAATTTACTTTAGCTTATTTTGAAATCTTAAGTTACAGTTTTCATCTGGTTTTGTGGGCATGTCTTTCCAGAATGTTTTCATATCATTAGGGATATTATTCAGCTCCATGTTTTCATTTTTCCTATAATAGCTTCATTATGAGGTTTGATTGCAGTCCTTTCTGCTGCTCATTTTTATATGAAATTCGTTTTCCTGCACATTTAGGAAGGAGGAGTGAGTTAGGACAGCTTTGCTAAATTTGAGACTCTATCACTTCTTTCTCTGTTTTCATGAACTGTTCAAAAATATGGCTTCAAACTTTCTGGATCTTCTGGCTCTGTGCCCTTCCCCCACTTTCATCTGATTTCCCTTTTCTTTGCTCCAAATATCCCTGGCCTACTCTATCTGTATTCTATGCCCTGCAGTTTCTACTCTGGTGTCCTGGAAAAATACTTTGGCTGGTTTTCAGAGTCCAACTTCTTCAGATCCTTCTTCAGACCCCTTGCACTCATCAACTGAAAACTGGGTTGTATCAAACTGCCCCCAAATCTAGCAGCTTTTCTCCTATTGGTCCACTGTACTTTCTAGGGAGTACCTCTTGGCTATTTTGGGGTTTTCCTATTTTTAGATTTCTCAGGCACCCAGCTGCTTCCTTTGCTTCTCTCCACAAAAATGTGGATACCATGCAAGTCTTTGAGTGGCTAGTGGTTTACACCTGCTTGAATTTTGGGGTTTGTGGTGATATCTTGTTATCCAAGTTTGTTATTGATGTTGTCCACAGGTTTTTGGTTTTGCTATCCCAGATACTCTATTTTTATGGAGGAATTTGGGGAGACTCAAAAATGTCACTGCCATCTTTCCAGAATTCTTTTCTCTTAAATCTTTTTTTTTTTTTTTCTTTTTTAGGTAGGCTCCACGCCCACTGTGTAGCCCATTAGGGGCTTGAACTCATGACTGTAAGATCAAGACCTGAGCTGAGAACAAGAATCAGATGCTTAAATGACAGAGTCACACAGGCGCCCCTTAAATCTCTATATACAAACCAGGAAATCAAACTAACAATGGAAAAACCATTAACTTTTCTAAAAGCAGGGGTTCCACGATGTAACAGTTATGTATCTCAAACCCATTCTGGTTTCATTCAGGGTGGCAGTGTGCCCAGCTAAAGAGCATTTCCCAGCCTCCCTTGCAACTAGGGATGACCATGTGATACACTTCTGACCAATAAGATAGAAGCATAAGGCATTAGATGGGATTTTGGAGAAAGCTCATTAAAAGCCAGGTCAATTCAACTGGTCAACGCTCTTTGCCCTTTCCCTTCTTCCTGCCTGTCAAAAGTGGAACTGAGCTGGAGAGAGCTGAGCTTCCAGGTGTCTGAGCAGTGAACGTGAAAAGTTACAGTCAAGTCTTTAATCAGTTACTGTGATGTTATAAGCAAGATACGAAATGGGAGAAAGCACTTATGTTCCATTTTTCTGTCCCCTTATGTTCCATTTTTCTCCATGGCACAGTGCCATACAAGGGTTAGGTGGGTTGGTGCAGATGTGGGCACAGTCCTACTGCCTAAACAAAAATCTCCCGCCATTTTATAGTTTAGGAGGTAGGAAGAGGAAGCAGGGAGGGGCTGCGGGTGGAAGAGTACTGAATACTGGGTCAGAGTGGAAAAGACATCTTTAAGGATCCCCAGTACGTTAGTCTCGGCAAAGGCACCTGAGAGAGGCCCTGGCTAGGGCCCTCGCCCCTTAGCTCCATTAGGCCTCCAGAAGAAGGAAGCTGGGCTAGAAATGTAGATTTGCCTAAGAACAAGGCTTGGGTGATGGTAAGGTGGGGCCAAAGCCCCTGGCCACAACTCCCCTCGGAGGACGCAGTGCTCAGGCTGTGCACCTAGTCTGGTATGCGTAGGAGGCTTTCCCAGGAGGCCTGTCAGGAGGTAAAGGCCTTCAGGTCCATAGCCCCTAACTGCCCACGATCAGGCCCGAAAGATCACACATAGGATTCTGGCTTGGAGCCAGACTCTTCATTGCCTATACTTTGCTGGAAAACAGCACACATCTTGGGATCAGATGATGGCAAATTCACACTAAGGACTGCTGAGCAGAAGAAAAATTTTAAAAAGCCAGAATCCTTAATGGCATCATGGAGTAGCTGTATTCACCCGGGTGGGGCTAACTGTAAACTTCTATTTCCATGCGAAAAGTACAAGTGCTGATTTGTTTAAGCTACTGTTTTTAAGAGTTCTCTTACAGTTGAATACGATTCCTAAGTGCGATTCCTAAGTTCTTCGATGGGATCCCCAGAGTAGGGGCTCCTAAAGGGTGGTGCTGGCTGGTTCATGAAATTTTCACTGGTCCTTGGTAGGTGAGAAAAAAATGAACAAAGTAGTCAGCTTTCCAGAAAGCTCAATTTATTATTTTTAGTACTGACATTATATCCTCCCAGATTATTTGAGATTATGATAGCCTCTCTTTTTATAAGATGGTACTAATTTATGATGCTGATTATGATGCTTAAAAATCCTAACCTCTGTATTAAAGAATCTCTAAACATTTTTTTAAAGATTTTATTTATTTATTTGACAGACAGATCACAAGCAGGCAGAGAGAGGAAGGGGAGCAGGCTCCCTGCTGAGCAGAAAGCCTGATGCGGGGCTCAATCCCAGGACCATGAGATCATGACCCGAGCTGAAGGCAGAGGCTTTAACCCACTGAGCCACCCAGGTGCCCCAAGAATGTCTAAACATTTGGGGGGAGAAACTTTACCAGTCACACCACACAAGTACTCAGTGGTAACTAAATTCCTCCTCAAGCGCGGATATTTACGTGTGCCTGGGAAAAACTCACTGCTTTCCTTCCCTTTAGCACTTACAACACTTCTGTGACCAGATATATGGATCCTCCACACTAAGCAATTCTCACACTACCTGCCTGCAGGTAGTGCAGAGCCCAGAGGGTAAGGGCATAGTCCCCCAAGACTGCCCCCCGCTTCAGTTGTCAATTGCAAGCAGTGGGTCCCCAGGTTACCCATGAGTTCTGCCCGACTTGGCTACAAATTAGAGGCTCCCAAGGCCCTCTCCCTGGGTTTGGTGATATGCTCCCAGGACCCAGAAAAAGTTTACTCACTATTGCTGATTTATTACAAAGGATGTTTTAAAGGATATAAATGAATAGCCCGGTGGAGAGATACATGTGGCAAGGTCTGGAGGGGTCCTAGGTGCAGGAGCTTCTGTCTCTCTCGGAGCTAGGCATGCACCACCCTCCTGGCAGGTGGATGTATTCACCAACCTGAAAGCTCTCCAAACCCTGTTCTTTTGAGATTTTTATGAAGGCTTCATCATACGGGCCTGATCGATTATTACCTCCATTTCCAGCCCCTCACCTCTCTCCAAAGAATGGGGAGTGGAGCTGAAAGTTCCCAGCTTCTAATCATGGCTTGGTCTTCCTGGTGACCAGCCCCATCCAGACCCCACCACCCCAAGAGTCACCTCATTAGAGAAAAAAAAAATGCTCCACCACCCAGGAAATTCCAAGAAATCTGGGAGCTCTGTCAGACACTCTATCACGTAGGAAATAGCAAGGCTCTTAGCAGCTCTGTCAGAAACCGTAGCAGAGTCTATCATATATATATATTTATTATTTCATAGTATCCTTCTATTCTTTAGTGGAGAAAAATCCTGCCACTTTTGGTGAGACACAGGAAGGGGAGGCTGCAGACGGCAGGTACCAGCCACTCACAGGGCCCACATGCATAAGAATCACTGCCTTGGGCAGCGGGAGTTAGGTGTTAATGAAAGAACACCAGGGTATCAGTTTAGAGGCCATCTGGAAGGTAGAGACACCAAGTTCTCCGAAGAAGAGTCCCTGAAGACAGAAGAAACACTGAGCTGGGTGGGGAGGAGGGCAGAACAGCTGCTTTCAAACGTCTGAAGTCAACAAAGGGAAGAAAGCTCGGACTAGATCTGAGAGGCCCAGGGGGAGAGCTCGGACCAAGTGGCAAAAGCTGCAGAGATGTGCGCACAAGGACTTGTTCCAGGAGGAGAAAGCGACCTTGGAGAGGCTAAGGCCGGCAACCCCCCAGCAGAGATCGTGTGCCTGCAGGATCCCCGGGATCGGGGAGCTGGTCTGTTCTGTTCACTGCTCCAGCCCCATCAACTAGAGCGCTGACCAGCACATACGAGCCCTACCGGCATTTGTGAAGTGAATTAATGGAGGGCAGGGTACCCTGCGTTTGGTGGGAGGTTTGCTCATGGTGGCCTGAATTTGTGTGCCTCTTCCTTTTTCGGTGTGATCAGCCTTTTAAGTCCACGTGTGTCTTTGTAGCTGTCTCAGAAATACACTGGAAATTCCTGGCCTGAAGAGGACAACAGAAACGGGGGGATCGGCAATCCTGACCTGGCAGAAGCCCAGTATCCCAGATGGCACACATTTTGAATAAAAAAATAAAACAAAGTAACTGAGTTGTCACTGGTTTCTCCCTTTAATGCACTATAGCCAGGAGTCATGCCACTGTGAAGAGGCGCTCAAAGTGCCCTAAAAAAACTTCTAAAATCTCTGTGTTGAAATATGTTATAAGGGAGCAAGTTCTTTCAACCCTCTGTTCCATACTTACAGGAGGAAAAATTCTGATGTCCACTTTAATCCCCACATCCCAACAGCTATCTCATTAAATAAATCCAGATTTACAGCAGCTTCCAGTATGCTAAAGATAAAACATCAAGGAAGAACTCGAGGTCAAAGTCATGAAATGCAGACAGACATTCTATGAGGTATTTATTTTGCAACAATCAGGTTCGGTTGCCCAGTGTCAAGTCACCACAGACAAATTGTTCAGGCTCCCAATGAATCCAAACCAAAGTTCATACAGTTTGGTCAGTTTACGATGGCAAGCATTGGAGAGAAGAGGATCACCTTAGAGGATCATCTGTATACAATTCAGAAGAAAGTCATCAGACATTAGGATGGATCCATTTCATGTGTTAGGGGCATCCCAGGACAGTGAGAGGCAGGTGGCAAGCACACCTACCACGTTCCCTTGCATTTTGTCCTAAATTGGTGCATAGTTACAACAATAACTGACAGGTGAGAAAGAAGAGCTGAAAGACACATGGACTGAACAACATTTAGTTACTGTTTGTTAAACTGGGTGATGAGACTTCAGCGTGGCACCTTACAGCTGCCGGAGGGTGGCGCCATGCCATCAGTTTTCCCGCTGGCTTGCTTCCCAGCAGTAGATGCCATGTCTCAAAGAACCATACTTCAAAAAACAGAAAAGAGAACTGAAAAACAAAAAAAGTCACTTTTAAGAAAAAGACTCCCCCATTGGATATTACAATGGACTATTACTCAGCCATCAGAAAGGATGAATACCCACCATTTGCATCAACATGGATGGGACTGGAGGAGATTATGTTGAGTGAAATAAGCCCAACACAGCAAAACAATTATCATATGGTTTCACTTACTTGTGGAGCATAAGGAATAACATGGAAGACATCAGGAGAAGGAAAGGGGAAAATGAAGGGGGGTAATTCAGAGAGGGGGATGAACCATGAGAGACTATGGACTCTGGGAATCAAACTGAGGGTTTTGGGGGTATGGGGGATGGGTGAGCCTGGTGATGGGTATTAAGGAAGGCATGGACTGCATGGAGAACTGGGTGTTATATGCAAACAATGAATCATGGAACACTACACCAAAAACTAATAATGTGCTGTATGGTGACTAACATAACATTTAAAAATTATAATAATAAAGAAAAAAAAAGACATCCCCCCTCAATATTCAGAAAGGACCTAAACTGTAGGGCAGGGTACCTGTTTATGTTTAGAGGTATAGCTTCAATACCAGACAACCTTGAGCCCTGATTCACCAACTCCAAGAAGACTTATTATGGGAGGGGAGAGGACATTTTAAAGTTTTCCTCTATTACTTTGGAAAACCAGTGATTTTCATCTGCCAGATCCCATAGCTACCTTCCCCCATCCTTCTTTGTCTCCCTTCTTTGTGACAGCTGTGTTAGGTGCTAGAGGAGGAATAAAGTAATATGGAGAGATATAAAAAGATTTGAAAACTGGAGGGCTGTTTGTGGTTGCTGAAGCACGAGGTTGTGCAGGGGACAATAGCAGGATATGAGGTAGGACAAACAGATTAGGGACTGATCCTGCAGGGAGTGTAGATTTTGTCTTTTAGACAATCAGAGCCCCCCCGCCCAAAAAAGAAGAAAAGAAAGTTCTTAAGTGACACAGTCATATAATTTTTTGAAAAGTGCTTTGGCTATGCATAAGATGGACTGGAAGGAGGAAAAGAAAAGAGATAGAGAAACCCACCAAGTTATTATCATAGTCCAAATGTGAGATGATTGGGTCCTGAACACCAGGAATACAGGCATAGTACTAATAGGACAGACATGAGAAACATTTCAGGGGTAGAATAGACAAGCTGTACGGATAGGTAAGATATGGAAGGTTAAGAAGGGGGATTCTACATTGATGATGAGGTTTCTAGAGTGACCAGGTAGATTTTTTAACTATTCCAACAAATAGTGATTAAGGACTCATGTGTCAGATGGGTTGGGCACTGGGGTACCATGATGAATAAAGCACCATGGTCCCAACTCTCAAGGAAGTTACACTTACAGGTAAGTGGAAAACTACCAGGTAAACATATACATATTACTTATGTAATTGTAATTGTGAGGTACTGTGAGACAGTATAATAAAGAACCTAACCTAGTCTAAAGTCAGGGGCAATGTGGATGGTAGTGCCATTCATGGAGGCAGGAAAATATCAGGAGGATCTGGTTGCGGGGGAGATGGGTTTAGTCTTGAATGTAATGAATTTGAATCATCTGTTGATACACCTAGCTGGCGATTTGCAATAGATGAAAATTTGGGAAGAGGTGCTAGATATAGTTAAATCCAGGGTGGGGATTAAGAAATGTGGCACAGAGGCCATTTCCTAATAAATGGCCTCCAACCTAAGAGAATGTGCCAGGTCTCCTACTACCCTTGGGGGCAGGATAACAACTAGGAAGGTGGGCCTAAGGCGGGGGTATCTGCCTCAATGTCCCGGCTCTAGAAAAGGGAAATGTTGTCAACAATATATCTGTGAAAAGTGGTTGGAGAAGCATGAATGCTGCAGTTTGCTGGACTGAAAGAACTTACAGTCCTGCCTCGCCTTCTGGTAAACATTAGCTCCAGCTTCTGAAATGCTAAATAAAGGTAGAGACAAACGAGCCCACAGGGCAGGCACTGAAGATTTTATTCTCATAAATATGCTCTTTTTCTCTCATCTCTCTAGCTGTCTGTTCCAAATTAATGTCAAGACCAGAGGAGGGATTCAAGACAGAAAATTTCCCTTGCCCGGCTGCCAACCTTTTAGTAGGTAGCCTGACAGAGGCTGAGGATTCCTGGGGCTTAGCCCAGGGGGTGGAGAGTAAGATGATACCGTCCTTTGTGCCAGACTTGGTCCCTAATGGCACCGTCAGCCAGAGCTCCCCTGCCTCTTGCCTACCTACAACCCAATTCCTGGCCACTTCAGGCTCCCCATGTTGGGTGGCCCCACTGCGACCCAGGCCGGTCCTGAGCCCCCTTTGTGGTGGCACCCCTGCACCCAAGCCTGATCAGGGGTGTTCCAACCCAAAGTTCCCCAAGTTAGGGTTCTCTTTTTAATTTAGCAGGGCCGTCTAGTCTATCTGAAACCTGAGATAGAAAATGGGGTGTAAAATCTGGGAGGCGAAGGTCCTATCTCCATTGTTGACCCCAATGACCCAGCAAATGGTGGCCAAGGGTAGGCCCTCAATGAATGAACAAGTAAAAAGTGCTCAAGTCACCAGGCAAACGAACCGAGCATGTGTGCATGTGACGGGTCTATCAAGTGTCAAGTTCAAAATCAAGCTTTCCCCAAAGCCTGTGGGATGCTGCAGGTATACTGGTCAATAAATCTTTACTCTCTAGGGATTCCCAGTCTACATCCCTGTGAATAAGAGAATTGCTCTAATGGAGGAACATACAAAGAGCTGTAGGAGAGCACAGAGGAGTAAGGAGTAAGTAATTTAAACTTCCCCAAGGACAGGCTATCTGAAGTGCCTCCTGAAGAATAAATAGTGGGCTTCCAAGTAAACAAGCCAGGAAAGGGAATTCCAGAACTTAAAAACCTTAAAAAAAAAAAAAAAAAAGCCTTAAAAGGTTTTAAAGCAACGTTTCCAGTAATTAATGGGAGTGCTGTTGCTGTTATTATTGGACTGTTGCTAGTGCCTGGATAAAACAATTAGGTACTTATGTGATAGCCCAATTCTATCACTGTTGGAACTGTTGCAAAGTGAGATTCCCAGTAGGTAAGAAAGGAGATACAGATATAAGATAAAAGCAATTTAGAAAAAACTCTGTAGTGCTAAATAAGAATTCAAAGTATGAGTATAAACCCACACTGCATCTCCTTTAAAAAAGGAATCAAGCACACAACACATGTATTTCCTGACTCTGAACAGTGAAAAGGCCTGTGAACAACCAACCCAATGGCAACGAGCACTGCTAGTGTCCAGATTGTGACCTGGTATGACTATCTCCCTAATGAACAGAACCAAGACTCCTTCAAGAAATGACTCAGTCTGGATCTGGGACAAGAAATGTTCAAGATAAGCCTGGAAAATTTTGTTGTAACAGATAATAACACATTTATCAGAGATTCTTAGGGCCATGCCAACAGGAGTTGGGCCAATTTGAAGAGCTTCCCATTAGCCAAAGAAGGGCCAACTTGAATATTGGTAAGCATAATACTTGCAATGGACTGAAACTAACTGGTCATTGTTGCTGAGTGCTAGCAAGCCAACTACTATTTTGAAAGTAGGCGGGAAAAAAAGCAAAAGGATCATTTTTCCTGCTTTTCTCCAGGAACGACATCACTGCCAAGCCAAACAGTAGATAAAGGGAAGTTTTTATGAAAGAAGTATTCTAATTAAAAAACAAAGAAGCAAAGATAGAACTGAAATATCACCATTTTGAAAACCCTAATGATTTAACAGATGTAGGCATCGCTTAATTACTTTAAATATCAAAAAGCAAGAGATAATTACACATTATGAGTTTATGGGTGAAAGCATTTAACACCACATATCAAGTAGTCTTGCCAAAACCAACCAACCAACCAATGCTGAATCTGACCAAACCTTTAGAAACAACCACCAGTTTACAGAAAACAAAGGCAAAGCAACATGATAAACAACACCACAGAAATACAATCAGCAAAATCCAGATAGTGAAAAACTATAGGATAAATAATTCTTCAACAAATACATGGTAAAGGGAAAGGGGGGAGAATGGAGTGGGAATCAACCATTTAAAAAACACTTAAGAGATACATCAACAAACTGCAAGGTGAAATTCAAACACTGAGGTACATATGATGCCTCAGAGAGATTGGGGAGACACTCCAGACCAAGGCGATAAAGTGGATACCGCAATAAAGTGAATCAATGAACTTTTTGGATTGCTAGGGCATATGAAAGTCATGTTTACACTATACTGGAGTCTACTAAGTGTGCAATAGCATTATGTCTGAAAAATGTACATACTTTTTTCTCTGACATAATTTGTCAGACTCAAGAGTGAGCATGAACAGGGGAGGGGAGCAGAGGGAGAAGCAGGCTCTCTGCTGAGCAGGGAGCCCAATGTGGGACTTGATCCCAGGACCCTAGGATCATGACCTGAGCCAAAAGGCAGATGCTTAACTGACTAAGCCATCCAGGCGTCCCAAAATGTATATAGTTCAATTTAAAAATACTTTATGGCTAAAAAAAAAAAAATGTTAAGCATCATATCAGCTTCCAGCGAGTCATAATCTTTTTACTGGGGGAGGGTCCTGCCTCAATGTCGATGGCTGCCGACCGATCAGGGTGGTGGGTGCTGAAGGCTGGAGTGGCTGCGGCAATTTCTGGTAAGACAGCAATGAGGTTTGCCACATGGATTATTTTCACAAACAATTTCTCTGTAGCACGCGATGCTATTTGATAGCATTTTACCCACAGTAGAACTTCTTTCAAAACTAGAGTCAGTCCTCTCAAAACTTGCTGCTGCTTTATCAACTAAGTTTCTGTGATACTGTAAATCCTGTGTTGTTGTTTCAACCACCTTCACGGCATCTTCACCGGGAGTAGATTCCCTCCCGGGAAACCACCTTTTTTAGTTCATCTGTGAGAAGCAACTGCATACCCTCAAGTTCTACCCTGATATGGCGGCCGGGCAGTCCCACCTTCAGCCTCCGCTTCCAGTTCTCTTGCTCCTTCCACCCCATCTGCAGTCACTTCCTCCCTGACGTCCTGACCCCTCAGAGTCGCCCATGAGGGTTGGGATCACGGAAACTCCTGCTCATGCTGCTATCCTGACCTCTTCCCATGAATCACGAATGTTCTTCTAGGATCGAGAATCCTTTCCAGAAGGTTTTTATTTCACTTTGCCCAGAGCCACCAGAGGAATCACTATGGCAGTGACAGCCTTATGAAATGTATTTCTTAACCAGAAGGCTGAAATGACTCCGTGATCCATGGGCTGCAGAACGGATGCTGTGTTAGAGGCATTTGAACACTCACCTCGTCCGTCTCCTTCAGGGCTCTTGGGTGACCAGATGTACTGTCAGTGAGCAGGAATATTTTGAAAGGAATCTTTTTTTTTCTGGGGAGGTCTCAATAGGGGGCTTAAAATACTCAGTAAACCATCTTGTAAACAAGTATGCTGTCATCTAGGCTTTGTTGTTCTGTTTACAGAGCGCAGAAAGTATAGATTTAGCAAAATTTTTGAGGGTCCTGGGGCTTTATGAATGGCAAATGGGCACCGGCTTTAACATAAAGTCACGAGCTGCATGAGCCCCTCCCACGAGAGTCAGCCTGGCCTTTGAGGCTTTGAGGCCAAGCACTACTTCTCTGCCGCTGTGGACATCTCACACAGCATCTTCTCCCGACAGAAGGCTGCTCCGTCTACACTGAACATCTGTTGTTCAGTGCATCCACCTTTACGAATGTTCCGAGCTGGAGCTTCCGGATCACCTGCTGCGGCGTCCACACCGGCGCTGGCTGCTTCACCCTGTCCTTCTACGTTATGGAGGCGGCTTCTTTCCCTAAACCTCACGAACCCACCTCTGCTGCTTCCAACTTTCCTTCTGCAGCTTCCTCACCTCCCTCAGCCTTCACAGAATGGAGGAGAGCTCGGGCCTTGCTTGGGGTCAGGCTTTGGCTGACGAGGATGTGGTGGCTGGTTTGCTCTTCTAGCCAGGCCGCTCACACACTCTCCACGTCAGCAGTAAGGCTGTTCCACTTTCTTATCATCCGTGTGTCCCCTGGAGCAGCACTCTCAATTTCCTGCAGGAACTCGTCCTTCGCTTTTGCAACTTGGCTGCTTGGTGCAAGAGGCCTCGCTTTCAGTCTATCTTGGCTTTCAACATGCCTTCCTCCCTAAGCTTAGTCATCTCTAGCTTTTGATTTAAAGTGAGAGATGTGTGACTTTTTATTTGAACACTCAGAGGTCATTGTTGAGCTATTAATTGGCCTATTTTCAATATTACAATTTTTTAATAGGGAAGCCCAGGGAGAGCGGGAGAGAAAGGGGAATGGTCGGTCAGTGGAGCCATCAGAACACACATAAACTTTATGAAGTTTACCATCTTCATATGGGTACAGATTATAGCACCACAAAATAATTACAACAGTCACACCAAAGACCTGGGATCACAGATCACCATAAGAAACATATTAATAATGAAACAGTTTAAAATATTGCAAGCATTACCAAAATGTAACACAGAGAAACAAAGTGAGCAACTGCTTTTGGGAAAATGGTGCTGATAGACTGGGCTCAACACAGGGCTTCCACAAACCTTCTATTTTGTAAAAAAACAAAAAACAAAAAACAAACACACATAGTATCTGTGGAGTACAATAAGCAAAGCTCAATGACACAAGGTGTGCCTGTATTAAGAAGATATAATTTTTTTTAGGTATGACTGTGGTATTACAGTTATGTTTTTAAAAGTTTAAAAGTATCTTTTATAGATCCAGGATTTAAATATTTATGGATCAAATAATAGATGTGCTTAGATGTGCTTAAAAATAATATGGGGTGGGGCACCTGGGTGGCTCAGTGGGTTAAAGCCTCTGCCTTCAGCTCAGGTCATGATCCCAGGGTCCTGGGATCGAGCCCCACATCAGGCTCTGCTCGGCGGGGAGCCTGCTTCCTCCTCTCTCTCTGCCTGCCTCTCTGCCTACTTGTGATCTTTCTGTCAAATAAATGAATGGAATCTTTAAAATAATAATAATAATAGCAACAACAATATGGGGTATTAATCTTAGATGTGCTTCAAAATAATATGGGGGTATAGATGGGTGGATGGATGAAATAAAGTTGGCCGTGAGTTGACAACTGTGCAAAGTAAGCAATGGGTACATGGACATTCACTATACTATTCACTCTGCTTTTGTCTATGTGTAAAAACTTTGCACTAAATAAGTTTAAGCAAGAATAAAAAGTTACTGTGTTGGGTGCCTGGGTGGCTCAGTTGGTTAAACATCTGCCTTTGGCTCAGGTCATGATTCCAGGGTCCTGGGATCGAGTCCTGCATTGGGCTCTGTGCTCAGTGGGGAGCCTGCTTCTCTTTCTCCCTCTGCCTCTCCCCCTGCTTGTGCTCTCTCTCTCCCTCTCAAATAAATAAATAAAATATATTTTTTAAAAAGTTACTGTGCTGACCCACTCTCCAGCCCAGGTTCTTCCGATTGACTTCAAAGAGAACCAGGCAGAAAACTGATGGAGAAATAGCACAGACACTGCAATGGGGCTCTCTGGGCAGGAACATCTCAGATGTGGTGTGGACAAGAAGGGGCTGGTGGAAAACAGCTTTAGTCATGGTGGAAAGTCATACAGTCTGGATGCTTTGTTAAAGAGGACTACAGCATTGAGTTAAAACTGATTTCAGAATAAAAGAATTGATGTGTATAAACATAGTAAAAGGGTTTGTAGCTTGGCTTATAATATGAACACTCTTAACAGGAGTGAATGAAAGGATAATTGCACATAAACCCTGTGTATCGAATCAGGAGGGTTTTTTAATTACAAAGGAATCTCCTAATGCCCTTTGCTCATCTCTTACTAAAGCCCGATCACACTGCAGTGTAATTACCTGCTGGCCACCCTCCTCCAGACAGACCCACTTGTCACAGCTCCTGGTAAGGCAGCCCCAATATAAATGCCATCTCTCAGATACCCCATCCCACAAGCCAAAGTAAGACTCCCAAGGCACAGTTTCTAGGCTTCCCCAGGGTCTTGGGTCAGAGAAGAAATGGCACTGGCCCTCAGGTGATAATTTAATTAAAAAAAAAAAAAAAGGAAGGATGGGGTGCCTAGGTAGCTCAGTGGGTTAAAGCCTCTGCCTTTGGCTCAGATCATGATCCCGGAGTCCTGGGATCGAGTGCCGCATTGGGCTCTCTGCTCTGTGGGGAGCTTCCTTCCTCCTCCTCTCTCTGCCTGCCTCTCTGCCTACTTGCAATCTCTGTCTGTCAAATAAATGAATAAAATCTTTAAAATAAATAATAAAAAATAAAAAATAAAGGAAGGAAAAGAGGGAAGAAGCAAGCCAGATATTCTCTGTAATATCTCCATGATTTATATAGGGGTGGTTTCCCTGATCACAAGTCATTGGAGGCTCCTCTGTGATCCTGAGTGTCCAGGGAGAGAAGGGGTGGATGTTCTCCTAGTAATCCGTGCCAGGCTAAACCCTCCAGTGTGCAGATTTACATGAGGAAGGTTATCTGCGAGATTAGAAGCCATTATTTTTCAGTGAAACCTGGGAGTCTAGAGATTACAGAAGAAGGCGCAGGCAGCTCGTAAATCCGCAGAGCCTGGGGCTCTGGACAGCCCTCGTTGGCAAAGCGATTGATGCTTCTGCCACGGAAGCTCCAAAGAAACTCTTCATCACTATCTCATTTGGAGACCTGACACCCGAACGGAGACACTGATGCCCAAGTTTATAGATCTGAGCAAAGCCCCAAGGTGTCAAATCTATATAAATCAGAATGGGAGGTCTGCAAAGGCCTGGAGGACCAGGTTTTTCTCAAACGCCAGCTTCTGACTCTCTGAAGGTTTAGAGCACCTGGGACACTGGCCTGGAGCCTTCATAACAAAATGCAAAAGAAACTTGAGTTCTAACACAGGAGCAGCCTGAAAGAGCCCCTCCCTAGGTCGATGTCAGGTATTTTTGGCCAAGAGAGACCCAAGCAATGGCTGCCACTGTAGGCTCAACCTCTGTCCTCCAGCTGGGCTCAGATTTTCTTATTCCCAGGGATATGAGCCCACATCACATCGCTGTGTCCCAATGAACCTATGACATCACCTTCCCAAATGCCATGAGAAGCTAACTACTCTCTTCAGAAAAATAGGTAACTGATTGCTTCTGCTCAACCTTCGGGGTCCAGCTCAAACAAGACCTATTCTATGAAGCCTTCCCTCAGGCCAGTGAGTCACAGCTTCTGCGCTCCCACCATGCTCATCAATTCACAATTTGGGTCTGGCACGTCTCTACAAACACTATCTGTTTATTATCTGTTTAGGTGTTTTACCCATGGGCTCCCTGAGGCTGACTGTATTTGACTTTCTAGGTCTCCAGTTCCTGGACCACGGAGGCCATAGAACAGCCTCAAGTAAATGCTGAGTGAAAGAATAAATGAGGGCTCCGTGAGCCAAGACACCTCTGATAAAAGCCCACATTCCCCCTCTTGCCTTAATTTTACAAAGGGTCACCTCCAGCCACCCAACATTAATTGAGCACTTGCTCTGTCTGTGCCAGACAGGCATTAGGCCAAGCACTGGGGAGTTCAAGTCCAATCAGACTTAATCCCTTTCTCATGGACCTCAATCTCAGGAAGAGACCCACCTTGCCCCAGGGCCTGCTAACAGTCAATGAAATCCATCTGCAGGAGGAGCTTAACAAGTTTGTAGACAATCAAACCATAAGGCAAACAAGCTACCACATGCTCATTCTAAGGCAGTGGACTGTAAAAACCACCAACTGAGGTAATGGAAGAAAAATTTAGAACTTCTATTAATATTTATTTTTCATCAAAAAATTAAAAATTAAGCTTTAATAGTTACTATACAGATTGACAACAGACTATGTAAATATTTCAAATACATACATATTACTGGAGTGTGTGCTTATGGTGGACAGACTACACAATGGCCTCCACTCAACGTACATGTAGATCAAATCATCACAACGTATACTTTAAGTAACTTACAATTTTCTTGTTAATGATACCATAATAAAGCTGAAAAATAGTGTAAAATAAAAATGCCCTCCAATTGCTTCTCGGCCTCTTGGCTAAGATCAAGTGAAAAATGCCCTCCAATGATCCCTGCCTCCACGTACTCATGCCTTTGGGTAATCCCCTCCCACTGAGTGTGGGCAAAACTTGTAACTTGCATCTCATCAAAAGAATATAGGAAAACTGATAGATATCACTTCCACGGTTACTTTATATTATCTCTGTCTTCCTAATAGACTGTCTGTTATCTCCACTTATGGCTTTGATGAAGTCAGCCATCCTATGTGGCAAGGAACTGGGGACAGCCTCCAGGTGACACTTAATAAGGAGTGCCCTCAGTATAACAGACCAAAGGACGTGAATCTTGCCAACAACCTGGTGAGCTTGGAGGACGATCCTTCCAGTCGAGCTTTCAGATGAGACCCCAGCCTAGGCCAACACTTTTTGAGTGCAGCCTGGTAAGAGAACCTGAAGGACAGAACCCAGCTAAGCTATGCCCAGACTCCTGAGCTGCAGAAACTGAACTAATAAATGGGTATTGTTTAAGGTGCTAGGTTTGAGGTAACATTGTTAGGCAGCAGTAGATAATTAATACAGCCCTCAAATTCCTGGGAAGTTGTACAAATCAATAAGTTTGGATTCTCTGAACTGAAGCACCTCTAGAAAAGCAAAGGAGGGTTCAAAAAAGATGCCAAAGTCCAGGAGTGAGAGCCTGCAAATTTTAGGGGTAAAAAGAACATCAACCTGAAAGTGGGAAAGTGGAAAAACCTCAAGAAATGGCTCCAGAATACCTGGGTTTGAGTCCCAGCTGTGCCTTTTAAGAGGCAAGTGATCGGGTGCGTTGGTGGCTCACTAGGTTAAGCCTCTGCCTTCGGCTCAGGTCATGATCTCAGGGTCCTGGGATCAAGTCTTGCATCGGGCTCTCTGCTCAGCAGGTAGCCTGCTTCCTCCTCCCTCTCTCTGCCTGTCTCTCTGCCTACTTGTGATCTCTGTCAAATAAATAAAATCTTAAAAAAAAAAAGAGGCAGGTGATCTTAGTCAACTCAAACTTAAGTTCAGTTCAGCTTCCTTATCTACATGATGGGTCAGTAAGGCTGCTAACAGTGGACAAAGAGAGAGTGATCTAGATGGTATTTTGTAGAATGGAATGTAATATACACATGTTATTTTGCCACAAAACTCTGGGATGGCCTTGAACAAGGCACTGTTCTCTCTTGGCCTCAGCTTCTTTAATGGTAAAAAGGAAAGAAGAGCCCACCCTGTTTCCAAGGGCTCTGACCTTTGATTCTGACATCATCACATCCCCATGTGAAGAGGGGAAGAGAGGAAGGTGGGCTGTGACATTTACAATAGTTCCTTGGGCATTCCATTGGCCAGGGCAACTGTCTTACCACCAAGATGGCCAGAGGTTTCTTTGGCCAACCACATCTTGTCAACTTGCAAGGCCTGCAATCCAAATTCCTCAACTAACAAGGAAAATCTATTTGGTTTTACAAAAAGGAAATAAAGGGTCAAGGTAAAGTCTGTGAGAACCACCAAATTTCAACACAAATACAGACCCACTCTCAGAGGGCCAGTAGCTTGTTTCTGTCACTGAGCATCTTAACTATGAGCCAGGAGCTTTTATAAACATGATCTCTAATCTAGTACAGGTTGCATCATCCTTCCTTCACGGTTACTTTGGCTGAGGCTCAGAGACAGTAAGCTCCTTGCCCCAGGTACACTGCTATGCTAGTACATGGTGAGGCCAGGATTTCATTTTAGTTCCACTTGACTGCAAAGGCCCTGGTTTTTGCACCACACCCTGTTGCTCTGGGAAAGGAGAAGGTCACCCTGCGATTACAAAACAGACTAGAGGTTCTCGAAGGGCAGGGAGATCATGTGCAGAGTGTGGTTTCATTCATTCACTCCACAAACATGTACTAAGCACCCCCTATATACGAGGTCTTGCGGTGAGCAACAAAGATGCAGTATAATACCCATTTCTTGTTCTCACGTTGCTGAGTCGAACTGGAGAGGCATACCAGTCCATAGAGGACAAATGAATCAATGAATGAACAAATGACTATGCAGTGAAGAATTCGTGCTTCCAGCACCATTAACAGCAATGTATAATACAAGGTGTCACGGGATCATAGCAGTGATGACTGCTGGAACAGAGGGAATACTCAGACATCTGGAACGGCAAGTACAAGGGCATGTGTGCTCTGGTAATGGCAAGAAGTTCAGCATGGCCACAGCCTTGGTACACTGAGGGGCTGGAACAGGGAGGCAAGGAACAAGCCATGGAGGATTTGTCTCTTCTTCCTGGACGCAGACCTACTGAGCCAACCACTGAAACAGAATCATCCAAGAGGCCAGAGAGCAAACCAGCCATGAGCATTTGTAGGCTTTGGAAACCCTATGACTTCAAGAGAAGTCACACTCAGGGTCTGAGGTCAGGTTGAGAAGTTACAGGGAAACTAGGAAAACCACCAGGACTGTACCCAAATAGAACAAACCCATACTCTGCTTCTGGGAAGAGGACAGAGCACAGAGGAGAGGGGATGCTGGGGCCAAAAGGCAGGAGCTCCTCCAGTGAAAAAGCTAAGAGCTCACATCTCCCAAATCTATCAAGCCAGGGCCATGCGGGTTTCACAATGGAGGACTCCGGCTGGCGGGCCGCGTAGATACAGACATGCTTGTGCCCAAACGCCATAGTGAATCGTGCAGAAAGACAAAAGGGTCTGGCCCTCTTGGTTCCTGATATTAACAATTTCGGAAGTGACACACTTGCCCACTTGTTACTGTACCAAACCTCAAAAAAAAAAAAAAAAAAAAGAAAAGAAAAGAAACAATAATACAATCTCTTACTTTCCTCTTTAGCTACTTGGCTGCCGCAACTGTTTGGTTTGGAGCAACTGTAGCTGTTGGGAGGTGGTCCATCTCTGGCGCATCAAAAAAGTATGCCTGCAGGAAAAGGAAACACATGCAGGCAGTTAAAACACAACAGTCTGCTCGATTGTTCTAGACTCCATGCTAAGAGTATTTCTCATGGCCCCTATGTTTCCCACTGCCATGCTTGTCATCCCACGGAACTACAAGTGACTCTGTTTCTGTCCATCTCACTTACTCAGAGTTACTTTTTAAAATGTAGCCACTGATTTCATAAAGATCAAAAGCTTTTGCACAGCAAAGGAAACAGTTAACAAAACCAAAAGACAACTGACAGAATGGGAGAAGATATTTGCAAACGACATATCAGATAAAGGGCTAGTGTCCAAAATCTATAAAGAACTTATCAAACTCAACACCCAAAGAACAAATAACCCAATCAAGAAATGGGCAGAGGACATGAACAGACATTTCT